>VSMD01005062.1:0-10738 GCA_008750895.1 Mirza zaza | reverse complement strand
TGTGAGTTTCTGTTACAGTTGATTTCTACTTTTATTCCACTGTGATCTGAGAAGATACATGGTATGATTTCTATTTTTTTAAATTTCTTGAGGTTTACTTTGTGTCCTAGAATATGGTCAATCTTAGAGAATGTCCCGTGAGCTGATAAGAAGAACGTATATTCAGTGGATTTTGAGTAGAATGTTCTGTAAATGTCAGTCAGACCCAATTGTTCTAGAGTTTTGTTTAAGTCCATTATTTCTTTATTAATTTTCTGTTTGGAGGATCTGTCTTGTGCCGTCAGTGGGGTGTTGAAATCTCCGGTGATTATGGAGTTCCTATTAATCAATTTACTTAGATCCAGTAAGGTTTGCTTTATGAATCTGGGTGCACCTAATTTGGGTGCATATATATTTAAAATTGTTATCTCTTCTTGTTGAACTGTGCCCTTCACCATTATATAATGACCCTCTTTGTCTTTCACTACTTTTGTTCGTTTAAAAACTAAATCGTCTGAAATTAGAACTGCCACGCCAGCCTTCTTTTGGCTTCCACTTGCTTGGAATACTGATCTCCACCCTTTTACTTTTAGTCTATATGCATCCTTGCAGGTTAGATGTGTTTCCTGAAGACAGCATATACTTGGCCTGTATTTTCTAATCCATTCAGCTAGCCTATGTCTCTTGAGTGGAGAGTTTAAGCCATTCGCATTTATTGAGAGTACTGATAGGTAAGGTAGATTACTGTTCATTCTGTTTGGTTGGATGTTGTTGCTTTGATTTCTCTCTTGAGCCATTGTAATATCTGACCTTTAATGTTTGGGTTTTGGTTTTTTCTATATTCATGAGTTTTTATTATGGTGTTCCGTGCATAACACTGTTTTGAATACTTCTTTTAAGGCTGGCCTTGTCTTTGTGAATTCTCTGAGACTTTGCTTCTCTGAGAATGTCTTTATTTCTCCTTCATATACGAAGCTTAGTTTTGCAGGGAATAAGATTCTAGGCTGGGCATTGTTTTGTTTCAGAAGAGTGAGAATGGGGCCCCAGTCTCTCCTTGCTTGTAAAGTCTCAGTAGAGAAGTCTGGTGTTATTCGAATTGGCTTTCCCTTGTATGTTACTTGCTTCTTTCATCTTACAGCTCTTAGAAGGGCCTCTTTAGTTGATATTTTGGTCAGTCTGATGACTGCATGCCGTGACGTCTTCCTGTTTGCATTGAATCTCCCAGGGGTCCTCTGAGCTTCTTGAACTTGTATATCGAGATTATTAGCAAGGCCTGGGAAATTTTCCTCTAGTATATCTTCAAATAGCTTGTTCAACCCTTGAGTGTTGTCTTCTTCCCCTTCTGGTAACCCTATGACCCTCACATTAGGTTTCTTCACATAATCCCACATCTCTTGTAGGCTTTGCTCTTTTTTCTTGTTTCTCTGCTCTATCTCTGTGAGTGATTTATTTAATCGGAGGGTGTTATCTTCAATCTCTGAGATTCTTTCTTCCGTTTGATCTACCCCGTTCTTGAGACTTTCCACTGTATTTTGTAGTTCCCTGAATTGATTCTTCATTTCCAGGAGTTCGGCTAAACTTTTCTTCATTGTGTTGATTTCTTTAGTGAACTTTTGTTCCAGGTCCTGGAGGCTTTTTGTGGTTTCCTTGTGTTGGTTATTGAGTTGTTCTTGCAGGTTGTTGGATTTTCTTATGATCCACATTCGAAATTCCTCTTCTGTCATTTTGGTTGCCTGATTATGGTTGGTGTCTGTTTCTAGGGGGCTGGTGCTCCTTTTGGGGGGGTGTTTTCCGTTTGGTTCTTCATATTTCTAGAGTTCCTTCGCTGATTTCTTCCCATGTCGATCAGTTGTTGTTTCTTTCCTTTAGGTTTTTGTTTGGGTATTCACACACCTTGTTTAGTTTCTGAGCCGGTAGGTGGTGTCTGTGGGTGAGATTCCACCACTCCCCTTCCCGCTGGTCTCCAGGCTGCTCCGGCAGTCTCAGCTTCCAGTTCTCCTCCGCAATCTCCTCCCGTGGAGTCTCCCGTGGTCTCAGGTACCTCTCCTTCCGACCCTCGTCCGCTGTATGGTCGTCTTCTTGCTTCTTTCTTCTAATTTCTGCTAGAATCTGTCTTTTCTGCAGAGACACTCTGTTTGGCAGTGTTTCTCGTCCGCCATGGTGATTCTCCTCCTCTATTTCTATTATTATTGCCATTACAACAGTAACATCAAAGGTCACTGATCACAAATCACCATAACAGATACAATAATGATGAAAAAGTTTGCAATATTGTGAGACTTACCAAAATGTGACTCAGAGATATGAAGTGAGCACATGATGTTGTAAAAATGGTGCTGATACAGGGTTGCTACAAACCTTGAATTTGTAAAAAATGACGTATCTGTGAAAGCATAATAAAGTACAATAAAATGGAGTACCCCTGTGAACTGACGAGCCTTATATGTATTAGAGTAATTGAGATCATAGTTATAAACCTTCCCACGAAGAAAACTCTAGGCTCAGATGGCTTCACTGGTGAATTCTACCAACTAGAGAAGAAATTATGCCAGTATTGCACAAAGTCTTCCATAAAAGTAAGGACAAAGGAATACTCCCAACTCATTCAATGAGGCCAGTGTTACCTTGTTATCAGAGAGCATACAAAAACATTACATGAGAAGAAAACTATAGACCAATATGCTTTATGAACATACAGGAAAAAAATTCTAAACAAAATTTTAGCAAATTGGTTTCAAAAACATATAAAAGGACAATAGCTCATAACTGGATAGAGTCTATCATGAGAATTCAAGTTTGATGTAAATATTTCAAAATCAATCAATGTAATCCAGGGTATTAACAAACTAAAAAAGGAAAACTGTACAATCTATTCAATAGATGGAGGAAAAGCATTTGGCACATATCCAACAACCATTCCCGATTTAAAAAAAAAAACAAACTCCTAGAAAACTAGGAATAGAATGGAACTTCCTCAACCTGATAAAGGCCATCTATGAAAAACCCACAGCTAACATCATACTTAATCGTGAACACTGAGTACTTTTTTCCTAATATCGAGAACAAGACAGAGATGTCCACTCTTATATCTTCTGTTCAACATTGCACTGGAGGTGATAGCCAGAAAAATTAGCTGAGGAAAAGCAATAGTAAGCTCAAAGTAAACTGTCTGTTTTCATAGCATGATTATCTATGTAGAAAATTCAGTGATAGTATCTATAGAAAAGCTACTAGCATATGTGAGTTTAGCAGGTTTTAGGATATGAGATCAACATACAAAAATCAATTGTATTTCTATATACTAGCAATGAACAATTATAAATTAAAATTTTGAAAAGCAATACTGATTACAACAGAATCTAAAATATGTGATATCACCCAGGAGTTTGAGGTTCCAGTGAGCTACGATGACACTACTGCACTCTACCCAGGATAACAGAAAGAGACTTTGTCTCATAAAAAAAAAGAAAGAAAACAAAAAGAAAAAGAAAGAAAATATTCAATATTTAGGAACAAAATTGGAAAAAGATGTAAAAGACCTGTACATCGAAAACTAAAAAATATTGCTAAAATAAATTAAAAACCAAAGTAAATGGAGAGAGAGAGAGAGAGAGAGAGAGACCTTTTTCGTGGGTCAAAAGACTCAGTATTGGCACAATGTCAATTCTCCACAATTGATCTACAGATTCAATTCAATCCCAATTAAAATCCCAGCAAGCATTTTTTTCTAGAAACTTACAAAATAATTCTAAAAGTCACATGGAAATTCAAAAAACCTAAAATAATCAAAACAACACTGATGAGAAGAACAAAGTCGGAAAATTTACACTACCTGATTTCAAAGATTATTACAGGTTGAGCATATCAAATACAAAAATACAAAATCTGAAACTTTTTGAGTACTGATGTGATGCTCAAAGAAAATTCTCCCTGGAGCATTTTGGATTTCAAATTTTTGGATTTGGGATGCTCAGCCAGTAAGTATAATATAAATATTCCAAAATCTGAAAAAAAATTTCAAAATCCAAAATACTTCTGGTCCCAACCATTCTGGATAAAGGATACTCAACTAGTATAAGACCACACTAATGAAAACAGTATAATTGGTGTAAAGATAGAAAATAGATTGATGAAACTACATAGTGTCCCAGAATAAATCCACACATCATGGGCAACTGATATTTGACAAAGTCGTAAAGCAATGCAGTGAAGAAATATTGTCCTTTCAACAAATGTTGATGGAATAATTGGATGTCCACATGCACAAAAATGAACTTTGATCTATGCCTCACATTATATACAAAAATTGACTCAAAATGGATGAGAGATCTAAATGTACAACCTAAAACCATACAAATTCTGGAAGAAAACAAGGTCTTTATGATCTTGGGTTAGACAAAGATTTCTTAGATAACAGTAAAATCACAATCCATAAAAGAGAAAATTGATAAATTTAACCTCATCAGCATTTAGAATTTCTGCTCTTCAAAAAACGCTGTTAAGAAAATGAAAAGGTAAGCCACAGACTGGGAGAAAATGCTTGTAAAGCATATACTTAACAAAAGACTTGTATCTAGAATATATAAAGAGCTCTCACAATGTAATAAGACAAACAACTCAATAATAATGAAATGGGAAAAAGTTTGAACAGACACTTCATCAAAGTAGACATATGAATGGCTAACGAGGACATGAAAATATACTCACATGACTAGTGAGGGAGATCCAGATTAAAACCACAATAAGATTGCACTGTACACCTATTAGAATGGCTAAAATTAAAAAGGTTGTACATATTAAGTGTTGACAGGAATGCAGAAAACTGGAACTCTCATACACTGCTGGTGGGAATATAAAATGGTATATCCACTTTGGAAAACAGTTTGGTAGTTTTTTAAAAAGCTAAATGTGCCTCCACTATATTATACAGCCTTATCAGGCCTCAGTATTTACCCAAGATAAAATTAAATATATGTCCTTATAAAAACTTGTACACAAACTTTCATAGAAGCTTTATTCGCAGTAGCCCCATCCTGGAAACAACCCAAATGTCCATCAAGAGATGAATGGATAAACACACGATAGTACTCGCATGCAATGGAATATTAGCCAGCAATAAAAGGGAAGGAACCATTGAGACACATATCAATATGCATTAATCTCTGCTGTGGTTTGAATCTATGTGTCTGTCCAAAATTCATATGTTGGAACTTAAACCCAGAGGTGATTATATGTGGGGACTTTGGGGAAGTGATTAAATCATGAGGCCTCCACCCTCATGAATGGGATTAATGCCCTTCTAAAAGAGGCTTTGGAGAGCTGCTTGACCCTTTTTGCCTTCCATCTCTTCTGCCATGTGAGGACACAGCAAGAAGGTGCCATCTTGGAAGCGGAGAGTAGCCCTCACCAGACACCGAATCTGCCAACACGTTGACCTTGGACTTCTCAGCCTGTAGAACTGTAAGAAATAAAGTTTTCTTCTTTATAAATTAGCCAGTGTCTTAGTCCATTGTGCTGCTACAACAAAATACCTGAGATTGAGTAATTTATAAAGAACAAAAATTTATTTTCTCACAGTTCTGGAGGCTAGGAAGACCAAGGTCAAGGTGCTGGTATTTGGTGTCTGGTGAGGGCTTTCTTACTGCAGCCTCTGGAAGGGAACAACACTGCATCCTCACACAGTGGAAGGCAGGAGGGCAAGTTAGCCAAACGCTGTGTGAAACATCTTTTATAAGGGCCTTAATCCCACTTACAAAGGAGGATCCTTCATGGCTCAATCACCTTTTAAAGGTACCACTTCTTAATACTATCACATTGGCAACACAATCACCAAATAATTTTTTTGAGTGAAAAGAACCAAACATGAAAAAACAATTATTATGTCATTCCATTTATACAAAACTCTAGAAAATACAAACTACCCTATAGTGACAGAAAGCAGATCAGTGGTTGCCTGGGGACAGGAGAGGAGGGGAGAGATGGATTACCCAAAGCTGAGGAAACATTGAGGGTAGTGGATATGTTTATTGTCTTGATTGTGGTGATTGTTTCATAGTCTCTGTGTGTATGTGTATGTACATGTCAAAGCTTGTCCAGCTGTGTAATTCAAACATGACAAATTGACAGTTTATTGTATGTCAAATATACCTCAATAGATCTAGTTTCTTAAAAAAGAACGCCTACAAGTAAATAATAAAAAGACCAACAATCACATAAAATCAGGCAAACTACTTGATCAGACACTTTACAGAGGAAGATGTAGATATGGCTAGTTAGCACACAGAAACATACTCAACATAATTAGTTATCAGGAAGATGATAATTGAAATAACAATGAGATACCAATTCACAGCCACTTGAATGGCTAAAAATAAAGTCTGACAGTCCCAAATGTTGATGGGGATGGAAAAGAAAAGGAACTCTCATACATTTCTGGTAGGAGTGTAAATTGCACAACCACTTTGGAATACATTCTGGTGGTTTCTTGTAAAATATACAACTATCCTATAATGTGGCAATTCTTCTCCTAGGTATTTACCCAAGAAAAATAAAAGCATATGTCTACACAAAGGAGTGTACGCGAATATTCACAGTCAACTTTATTTATCATAGTCTAAACTGAAAAGAGTCCAGATGATAACTCTAGTGAATGAATAAACCAACTCTGATATATCCATATGATGAACTACTTACTATCCAGCAATAAAATGAAAGGAATAATAACACATTCGACAACATAGATAAATCTCAAAAACATCATGCTGAATGAGAGAATCCAGACACAAAATAGTACATACTATCTGATTCCATTAATATGGAATAGTAAGTGCTCAAACAGGCAAAAGTAATCTATGGTAACAAAAATTAGAATAGTGGTTGCCTCTGTGTAGGATTGTGGTGGAGACTGACTGGAAAGGGGCAAATGGGAAATTTCTGGGGTGTTGATAATGTTCTGTAGTTTGATAGGGGTTTAGAGTATGTATGCATTTGGCAAACTTCACTATACGGGGCACTTCATATTTGTGCATTTCACTGCATGTAAATTTTGCCTCACAAATAAAAAAGAACAGTAAAGAAATAATTCATCTCTAGTTAATGGGATGCATGCTGATGTGTTTAGGGGTGAGGTATACCGATGTCTGCAACTTACTTTATAATGCATCACTAACATAAGGAAAACCATCAATCAAGCAAGTACAGCATATTGCTAATTGTAGAATATTAGATTGGTAGGTGGGTGCGATTCTTTCAATTGTTCAACTGTATGTTGCAAAACTTTCATAATACAATGTGGAGAGAAAATAAGAAAAAAGTTCTCATTTAGGGGATAAATTTGTTACAAGAATATTTAAGAAGTTGGTTATGGTCATTATCACTAATAATGCATTAAATGCTTATTCATAAAAAATGAAGCAGGAAGTTAGACCAGGACCCTCAGAATCCATTTCAGTGCTGGGCTTCACCCCTCCAGCACTTCTCTTTTCTCCCTTGCTCAGTGCACTACAGCTGCATTTTCCTTTTGGAGCCTAGAATATGCCAAAGTTGTTCCTGTCACAGGGCATTTGCACTTCCTTTCACCTGTGGAGGCTCTTCCTGTCTTCATTCACCTTCACATGGCTGAGTCCTTCAAGTCCTTCTTGTCCTCCAAGTCTCACCTCAGCACTAGCCTGACTCCCCTACTCATCACTCCCAAATGTCACCCTGATTGATGTTCTTCAAAGTTGTCATCACTCTTCTTAGGTGTTTTATGCTGATCTTTGTTTATTACCGGCTTCCTCACTAAACCAGAATTTCAGGAAAGCAGTGATCCGTATCACCAGGGCTTAGCACAGTGCAGGGACAGCAGCAGCTTCGTAGATTTTTGTTGATGGACAAAAAATTCATGTAGAACTGGCTGTCATCTGCTTGCAGCACCTCTGATCCAAGGAACCTGCTTGTTTTTGTTCATAGCACGACCTGTTATTTTGAAATTAACGCAAGTATTTACTTGTTGATTGCATTCTCCACTGCAAAACATACAGATACACTCACAGGAGCTCTAGGGCACAAAATGTGGGCAAGGATGAGGCCCGATTTTGCACACAGCTGTATTTTCAGTACCTAGCAAAGCCAGGATTCAGTGTCTTTAGTAGCTCTATAAGGAGTTTGACCCCTCCAGTGAGGGGCTGGCTTTTCTGTCTTCACCCTCTGTTCTCAACCCTTCACTCCCACCACCATCCTGAAGGCGCCCAAGGGGGAGGGGACTTTTCCATCCTTTTGTTCCCTCCTTAGTCCGTTGGTCGATTTCTTGGCTTGTTCACTGACTCCTTCGCACGTTCATTCCACTCCTCCCACCTCCATCCAAGCAGCACCCAGCTGGTTCGCCCTGCTCCGCGGAAGTCTGGCCTCCCCGCTCCGCTCCGCCCCTAATCCCGCCCCATTCCCGCCCCGCCCCCTCTCCAGGCCAATCGGGGCCGGGGCCAGGGCGGGGCCTCGCTCCCCCAGTACCCCTGGCGGCGCCAGCCACTCCGGAAACGCGCCGCGGGGCTGCTGGACTCAACCGTGCGCTGGCGGCTCTGTGGCTCTTCCTGCCACGCCGGGCCTGCCGGGGCCGCACCGACGCCGCTTTGCTGAGGTCGCGTGTCAGCCGCCGCCGGGCCCGGGTGAGCGTGCGGGCCGCGGGAGGAGTGCGGGGGAGTGCGGAAGAGAGTGTGGACCAAAGTGATCACGAGGGCTGCACAAGTATGTGCGGGCCGAAGTGAGCGTGCGGGGCCGCCGCAGGATGTGCAAGGGGACGCTGGAGTGTTTGCGAGGCCGAGTTGAGTGTGCGTGCCGCGAGAGAGTGTGCGATGGGGGCCGGGCGTCGCTGGGCCTATGGGGAGCTGCTCGGCCTTGAAGCTGACCAGAGAGGGGAACTGGTCCCGGATGACTGGTACGACGACGCCCGAAGGCCTTCCCGCAGCCCACGGGGGGCGTCGGTCAGGGGCGGTAATCGAAGACATGCAGAGGCCTACTCTGCTCTTTGGGGGACGCTGGGAGTTAGGACCCGGTCTGGGGCCGAGAGAGAGGACCCCAGCTCCAAGCGCAAAGGAAGCCGAGGGGGTGGGGGCGTTACGGGGGGAGGATGGTTAAAAGACTTTTCCCCAGTCTGGTTGAGCCCATGTCTGGAGCGCTGGGTGGGTGGACTAGGGACGGTTCCTGCTGGGGGAGTTCCTCCTTTCCTTTGGGGTGTGTGTGTGGGGGGTCAAGCCTCAGTTTGGCGGGGATGTTGGGGGCAGGTAGGTAGCCTAGAGCCTGAAACCTGTGGGGAGGGAGGGGAGAGGGGCAGCCTTGGCTGTGTGAAGGCCAGTTTAGGACCCTCTGTTTAAACAGGGCTTTTTCTCTTGCCCTCCTGGGGGCCACCATCTCCCACTCCAGTGCCCCCCACATTGAACTCTTTTGCTGTCTCCTCCAGTCTATATTTGGGTGATTAATTGCATGTCTTTTTCTATACACACCCACACTCGCCTGCTGCCCAAAGCCCATGATCCCTTTCAAACATCCCCCCCATTCCTGGCCCTCTTCCCAGAGGACCCACCCTGTTCCAACTGATGCCCTCCAGCCAGTCTTGGCCTAACTGGGCTGTCGGCCCCCTCCAGTCTCCTTGGTTAGTGAAACATTTCCTCTTCAACCTCAACCCTGACATTTTTCCTTTACAAGAGGATTCCAGATGGGATTGCTGGAACAGCACCTCCCCTAGGTACTAATGCTGCCTCACCCCTTCCTCTGTCCTTCCCCTCCACCCCTGGGCCTTTAAGAAGAAGCAATTTGCACAGTGTCTGGCACAGTTCAGAACATTCCCCCAAAATGTTATTGAATCTCTATTTAGAATCAAACTGAGCAGTGATTTTCAGCCTTCTGTCCATGAGAGACCCTTTGGAAAAGCTGCAGAGAGAGTGGGCTCTCATTTTGCAAGGCTCCTGAGCAGGAATCCTGTCTGATGAGAGCTAGAGATGAGGGAACCTTCAGATTCTAGACAGGCGCAGCGTTAAGGAAGTGCAGCCCCTCGTCATACATAATCTCTTGGAATGCTTATGAAAAATGCAGATTCCTTGGCTCCACCAAGACCTGCTACTCTGCCACTTCAGTTCTTAGTGAACTCCAAACCAGGTTTCAAACCCAAGGATCCAGCCCATGCCTAAGCAGCCTCCTCGGGATTTGCACAGCATCCCACCCAATCCCCAGTTCAGAATCTTTTCTATCCAGGCAGTGTAACCTGAAGAGAGCTATACTTACAATTTATTTTGATTTTTAGTAGATGCCATACATCTTCTTGGGGAAATGGGAACATAAACCTTTCCTCAATTAAGTACAACAAACTACAAAATCCCCTTCTGGTCTACCTTCTGGCTTTTTATAGAAGGGAAAGAAGATGGAAACCTAAACAGAGAGGGACAGGTACCCAACAAAGTGAGAGAGGAAACAGATGCCTTCCCACCCACGCACACAGAAAAAGACACACACACAAATATCCCAAAAGAAACAGACTTTCCTGGTGAGACATCCTCTCTTTTGGCCCTTCAGGATTCTGCTACTTCGAGTAGCAGCCTGTTTGCACAGTGCAGGATTGGGCCAAGTGGGGCCTTTGCTTCCACCTCCTGGCTGGAGAGGAAGGGGAGCACAGAAGCCAGGTCAGCCTGGCCCAGCGGCTGGCTGGGGGTCATTTCCCACTTGGCTGGTGTGCATTGGGATCTTCAGCTGAGCACTCACCGCACAGAAAGACAGGTTTCTGGAAGGTGCA
>VSMD01005060.1:0-13035 GCA_008750895.1 Mirza zaza | reverse complement strand
ATCCTATGCATCCGATAAGGGGTTGATAACTAGAATATACTTAGAACTCTCGAAAATCAGCAAGAAAAAATCAAATAACCCTATTAAAAAGTGGGCAAAGGACTTGAACAGAAACTTTTCTAAAGAAGACAGAAGAATGGCCAACAAACATATGAAAAAATGCTCACCATCTCTAATCATCAGAGAAATGCAAATCAAAACCACAATGAGATATCACTTAACTCCAGTGAGAATGGCCTTTATCAAAAAGACCCCAAACAACAAATGCTGGCATGGATGCGGAGAGAGAGGAACACTCCTACACTGCTGGTGGGACTGCAAACTAGTTCAACCTCTGTGGAAAGCAATTTGGAGATACCTTAAAGCGATACAAGTAAATCTACCATTTGACCCAACAATCCCATTACTGGGTATAATACACTTTAAATGTAAAAGGACATTGAGTTCATATAAAAGAATCAACTTGTGATAAAAAAAAACCCCTTGAATTATGAGAATCAAACAGCAGAAGAAAAAACTCATAAGATTATTTCAGAAATCTTTACAATCACACAGAGGAAAGTTCATGAAATACAGCATAGAAGAATAGGTGAAAGTAAAAATTATGAAAGAGATGTGGATAAATCTAGAAACTTCAAATATATCTATGGTATTCCAGAAGAAAATGAAGAAAAAGTTGAGGAGAAGATCTATCTAACAAAATAGATCTATCTAACAAATAAATCTATTTGTTAGATCTATCTAACAAATAATTAAATATATTTTCTTGATCTGATCAAAGATATGAATCATCTTATAGGGCTTATCTAATGTCAAGAATAATAAAACATACACACATAGAGACAACCATAGATATACCTATTAAACCCATTGTAATAAAACCTAAAACCAACAAGAAAGGGAGAAATGACTAAAAATTTTCAGAAAGAGAGAGGCAGGGGAAAAGAAAAACCCTACAAATGAATGAGAGTTAGTTTGCTATTAAACTTCTGTTATGGATTGAATGTGTGTGTGCCCCCAAATTCACATTTTGAAGTTTTAATCCCCAATGTGATAGAATTTGAAGGTTGGGTTTTGGGGAAATAATTTCATTTAGATGAATTCATGACAATGGGGTCCTGTAGTGATATTAGTGTCCTTTTAAGAAGAAGAAGAGAGACTAGAATTCTCTCTTTACCCTCTGAGGACACAGTGAGTCTGCAAGCTAGGAAGAAAGTCCTCCCAAGAACCTGGCACCCTGATATCAGACCTCAGGGCTCAATAAATGTGAGAAAATAAATTTCTGTTGTTTAAGCCACCCAGTCTATAGTGTTTCGTTATGGCAGTCTGAGCAGACAAAGACGACTTCTTTTTTTTTTTTTTTTTTTTTTTTTTTTTTGAGACATAGTCTCACTTTATTGCCCAGGCTACAGTGAGTGCCGTGGCGTCAGCCTAGCTCACAGCAACCTCAAACTCCTGGGCTCAAGCAATCCTGCTGCCTCAGCCTCCCAAGTAGCTGGGACTACAGGCATGTGCCACCATGCCCGGCTAATTTTTTTCTATATATATTAGTTGGCCAATTAATTTCTTTCTATTTATAGTAGAGATGAGGTCTCGCTCTTGCTCAGGCTGGTCTCGAACTCCTGAGCTCAAAGGATCCGCCCACCTCGGCCTCCCAGAGAGCTAGGATTACAGGCTTGAGCCACCACGCCCGGCCCAAAGACGACTTCTTATCTACAATATTCTCAGCATGGAGTGAACAGAGTAATAGATTTAAATTTTTGAAGGAAAATAACTTTAAAACTATTTATAACAACTACAAGGTAGGTAAAATGACATTTCATACATGCAAGGATTCTGAAAGTTTACCCCCTACAGATCCAATCTAAATTGGTTATGGTTGCACAATATTGTGAATATAATGAATGCCACTTAATAGTACACTTAAAAAAGGATGAAATGGAAAATATTATCCTAAATATATTTGACTGCAATAAAAATGTTATTAAAAGATCCATTCTCACAAGACAAATACATGAAACAGGAGGAAGACAAGGAAAGAAATAAGCGATGCTGAAAAATTATGGTAGGATAATTAAATACACTAGTCCCAGAATAGGTGGAGCAATACAGCAAAACTTAAGGAAGGTTAGAGAAGGTTAGAGAATTATTCCATAATTCAAAGCTATATATTTTAAAACATAAAAAAACTTTTTACCCCAAAACACACATAAACACTTTTCTTAAGCAGATGAAACACATAAAATTTATAATGTACTAAACCACAAAGGAAAACAAAACAATACTTGAAAGTTGATATTATGCTATGTTTAAGGACTATCGCATAATATACCTAGAGATCGATAATCAAAAGCAGCTAAATATGTGTATCTGGAAATCAACACAAATATACACATATACCAAATTCTAAATAATTTTTGGTTTAAAGGAAAAAAAATTGGAAATTACAATTATTTTTAAAAAAATAAAAATATGTCTTATGTAAGCAAATAAAACTTACAGAAAATTTGTAGCCCTCTGCTATAAATTAACAAAACTGTCTCAAAATACAACACCTGAATAGACAAACAACCCCAGGATACATTAAAACAGTAATAAAAAAAATCTACCTCCTAAAAGTAAACAGACACAGATGTTTCAAGAGCAAGTGATATCAAGCTCTCAAGGAACAAATAACTCCTACCTTATAAAAACTGTTTAGAACACAGGAAAAAGGTGGGAAGCTCTCCAAGTCATTTTGCAAGGCTTGTATAAAGACAACTTTACTATTGTCTTGGGACGTTAACAGAGACCAAGAAGATGGAGAACAATCATTACCAGACACCGCTGCAGAACACGCTGGTGGGTTGTGAGCACTCATGAAAGTCTTAGCCTGTCACCCAGCTGAAAGCCTTACAATTGCAGTTGAGTAAATTAATCAGATGTGTTGCCTGGTGAGAATTCCTCTGGAGAGAGGTGGTGGTATATTGTGGATCACCACCTCTTTCCATGGGAAAAGAGCTTCAGAAGCCTGGTGTGGGCACCCTGCACATTGGAGCACTCATGAGACCAGGACATGCTTCCAAAAATTAATAGGACAAGGATTCGTGACATTTTCTGTGGGTTTAACAGATCCAAGCATGGAAGTGATGCCTTAGCCAACCTGAAATTCATCCCTTCCAAGGACACCTGGAGGAGTGAGGTACCCACAAGTGAAAAAGTCTATATAGAAAGGATGGATGGAAGCCAGGGACAGTGAGGTCATAAAGAACTACCCAGGAGGAGGCATCTTCTGCATCACAAAACAGCATTGTGTACCTTGAATAATGCAAATCCCCAAGAGTTGAAAAAAGCACTGCACAAGGGAAAAATCCAGAAGGCAGACATGTATTGTACAGAGAGCCCTAATAGCAGATGATAATTGGCAAATGAGCCACATAAGTTTTATTCTTTCCTTACTATACCCTAGTCCTGACCATGAAGGGGTTCAAAAGAGAGACCAACTACAGGAAGAGGAAATAGGACAAGGAAAACATCAGGAGAAACTGGCCATTTGTCCTGCTTTGGTATCAATCCAGGGAGTGTAGCTTTGATATGAGGCTGAACTGAACAAACAGTAAGAGACTGTTACTATATAAAAGTAACTTGGTAAGTTACGAGATTGGCATAGCAATCACTTCAGAACCATTTTATAATTCCCCCTCACTGAGTTCAGCTCCTTCAGTATACCAGGAACACTGCAAACCCTGAGAGTAAAACAGTCAGAACAGCACAATAAATAGCAACAGTTAGAATGTCTCCTAAATAAAATACTAAAAATAAATCAAATGGTAAAAGAATAACTCATACTAGCAAGGTAGGATTTATCCTCAGTAATAAAAAGATGTTTCAATAGTAGAAAGCGTGTGTGTATTTTCTAATTTGCACACACATTCTACCTACCTGCATATATTCTATATACATGCACACATACATACAAGAATGTAATTCTCCATATTAATAAATCAAAGGGGAAAATAAATATGATCTCAATATATGCCCAATAAATCTGAACTAAAATTAAACAGCTATGATGAAACTAAATCAAACAGTATCTTAGAAACTATGAAACTAAGGGGAATATCCTTAACAGGAGATATCTCACTCCTCCTTAATATAACCTAAAATAATTTTATCAAGAGACAAGATACAGTTGAATTTACCAGAGCAGTCATACAAAATATTACTGGAGTTTACAATCAATTGAACCAGACAAGAAACCAATAATGTAAATAAGTCTCCAAAATACAAAGAGGCATTCTACAAATCAAGAAAATACGAGCAAGCTAAAAGGAAAATAAATAATGTCTAGGAACAGGCAACTTGCAGAAAAGGATGTAAAAATGGCCAAGAAACTAAGAAAAATAGATGAACTTCAGCAGTAGCTAGATTTTTGCAAATTAAAATAACAAAATACCAAATTCTGAGTTGCAGAGTTTAGATAGGCTTGTGTTTTTACCCTCTGTAGAATTTCTTAAATAATAATGTTAAAAATGTGTGTGGCCTAAAAGCCAGCAATTCAAACTCTGAGTAGCAACTTTTACACATGTATAGAAGACACACAATATACAAAAAATCCTAAATTTCATCATAGTTTCTAATAGTGAAATTTGAAAAAAAAACCAAAAACCTAAATTTCCATGATTGTGATTAGCTAAATTCACTGTAACATAGTTATACAATGATATTCTAAACAATTATAAAGAATAGGATGGACAAATTGATATTTGTTATGTATCAAGGGAAATATCTCACACATATACTATAAAACTGTTTAAGTAAAAAAAGTTACACAATAATATTATTGTAGGTGGTACACATATATGTATGGAAATGCATAAAATATCTGAAGGGCGATGACGCACCAAACTGTTGACAGGCATTTCCTGTGGGAGGGGACTGGGAGTTTAGTGGTGCAAAAGTGATGGTCGAAGTGAAGTTGAGCCTGTCTATTATGTTGTAATTTTGTATAACAGTAAATCTGTCACATGATGGCTAGGGTGGGTAGAGGGGGAAAAACTATATGTTGAATTTAATAGATTCATTTGATTTTTTCCTTCTTTATGTATTATAACTTCTGCCACATGTGCATTGCATTTGTAGATCAACTGATATCCCCATGGAGGAGGAAAAAAAATACTTACACTTTTCAAAGCTTGTTAATATGAAAATGCAAGGATACATTTGACATTTTTCAGAGAAGTGGTCATGTGTGCAAGACTTTGGCACTTGGCCATAAATTGTTTTTGACGATAAGTTAGCCAGCAGAGTTAAACTTTTATTTTTCCCTTAAAGATGCTCATAATATGCATATATTTAGATATAACATATGAATATTAAGAGATTATATAATATATAATACATATGATAAATATATATGAAATAAATGTTATGTCACTTATAATTACTTAACGTTTTATGAAAATAATCGAGAAGTAAAATTTGTTTAGGTCTGGAGTAAAGTTTAAACTGAAGTATAGAAATAACCAACCTGTTACTTTTCCTCTAAAAGTCGGAACTCTCTTCACTTCCCCCACCCCTCACTGGCTCTACCTTACATCCCAGCAGAGAAAGAGCAGTCATTTCCCAATGTGGAGAATTGCAGAGAATGCACTTCTGCACTTCCAGAAAAGGGGTGTCCCCATGTCTGAAATCTGTGAGGAAGCAATTAAGAAGTGGTATGCAAGTGTTGCATGGGCAAAGTTGATGAATAGTTTGCCCTTTAAATCTTAACTTTGAGTAATGTCTGGCAGGATGAGAATTCAGCAATTGTTATATTCAAGGTCTGATCATTCTAGTATCTAATAGCTTGGGGCTGGTGATGATTCTATGATTTAAGATGGGAATAAAATATGCCAAAACAATTAGATAGCTTACAAAAGAGTCAAATATGAACATATCCCACCAAACATAGTGTTTCAATAATTAGCCAATTGAACTTAACCCTGTACTCAGTAGAACATATTAGTGTTAATCTGATGTGCAGATATGTACATATAAAGACATATCCTACCTATATCTTACCCATCCAATAAAAGGTGAAATCAAAGAGATGACGTAGTGAAATAGGGTATGTGAAGTATCTCAAGCACTTGGTTTCTGAGGGAAAAATAAGGTCAGAAAGGATTGTTGAGGGTTCTGAGGGGGTAGGCAGATCCAGACCAAGGAAATACTTGTGAGTCACGTTAAGAATCCTGAGCTTTATACTGAGATCCTAAGTCTTCAGACAAAAAAGCTTGAAGGTTCACAAAGATTTTCCAAGCAGAGATAATTGTACAGAACTCAAATTTCTAGGTCCTCAGTTTCCAGATCCTTCATTTCCAGGAAGTCTTTTCTTTAGCTGCCTCAGAATGCTCATTATTTCATTAGTCTCTCCCAGTTCACAGAAGAAACAGCCCTCACCTTAATTACAGAACAAAAAGATTAGATATATTCATTTTACAGAAAGTCCTTTAATAATTTATGATTATGACTGAATCTTATTTGTCTCCCTGCTTTATTTTTTTGCATTTTACATATAAATGTTTAGAGTATTGGAATGTTCTGAATTCAAAAGGACTCATGCATGAGGAATTAGTTAACTTGCTTCTTTTAAATTTAACTGAATTTTTCTTTCCTAAGGTGACCAAATTCCTCAAGTTATATGAAATAAAGCTCAAGAGTAAAAAAAAAAATTGCATGATTTCTTTAAGATTGGGTGTTCATTATTCAGTAAGTTATTTAAAACCCATTTTATTGAAGTATGAAATATTTATGCCAATTACAATAAATCCTTACTTCATCTTATAAAATATATAATATTCTTATCTTCTATTAACCAAAAATAAACTTCTAAAATTACGATGAAATGTTTATAAATGTGAACAATTCTTTGAGGGAGAATGAAAGCAAAACATTTTCAAGTTTGCTGTTGTGATCTTCAAGAAGAATCATAAAGCAGGAGGAAGGGAAAGGTAGGAAGGTAAATTTGGTAATTGCAGTTGACCTTGTAAGGTGGAAAGGAAATGCCAAAGGGAGTTTTATTCTGATGTACGAAACATCAAAAAGTACCACATAAGATTGGACCAAATTGCTGCTTCTGTGCCTCTTTCTGTGCATACCTTTCAATTAATTGATGTAGGGGAATATTTTTGAGTCTCTGGTGTGATTGTGGTAGATCGGTGTCATTTACTACAGGAAGATCATGTGAATCAAAGTCCAGTGTTCTTAATTATTCTTCTTAACTTAAAGTATATGAACTTTGGAAGGTCTGTAAAAACTTGAATTTTCATGTAAAGTTTTATAGGAAAGAGCATTCATTTTCTGGAAAGTGAACCCATTATTTCAAGGATGAAAAACATGTCCCTGATCAAAAATAGGCCAATAACACCTACCAGAGGCTCTTAAGTGCTTCTTAAAGAAAAATACCCTTCCTGTCACCTCTTGGTTGCACTTTTTCTCCCTTTTCTCCTCTTCCTCCTCCTCCTTCTCCTCCTCCTTCTCCTCTTCTTTCTCCCCAACCCTACTTCCACAGTTGTAGCTGGAAACAACCTATGAATCATATTACACTACAGGCGATGCTGATTATCTCTTTGCAATTTTACATTCTGAGAATATCATCCTTCATTATTTCTCCTTGGAGCATTCCCTAGAGAATTTCTCCCACTGCCCACCTGCAATGCAAGATATGTCTAGTAATGTAATGCTTGTATTATAATATCACCGCAAAAGCAGATCTTTAGTAGAAAATGTTGAGGCATAGCAAATTGGGAGTTGGGAGGGCAAAGCTGTCCTTCGGTAGCAGCCCATTATTGGGCATTAGGGAAGCTACTTCCGCCCTTCATCTTGCAGTACACATCTGGAAGAATGTTCAAAAGACAAAATTGCCACAAGGTTTTAAAGGGACAAAAATGCCATTTTGGAACCACAGCTGTCTGAACAGACAATAAAGAATGGTTGTTTCAAAGAAAAAATTGGGAAGTACTTCGGTGACTAATATTCTCTGACACTAAAACGGAATGGACCTTTTTTTTAAAAACTGTGAAACAACAAATGTGAAATAGTCTGTGGGTGATTGAAAGAAGAGTAGAAGTATTAGATACCTTCTGTTTTGAAGACATAAACCTGTGCATGCTGAAGACATGACAGCTTTAGGAAACTAAGGCTGATTAAAAACTTTGGTTTATATGTTTTTTGTTTTGTTTTGTTTCTTGTTGTTATACACATTTCTACTTTCTCAAAGCATTTATATAGTTTATAGAATACCTTGTTTTCTGGGGAAGTATAATTAAATATAATACTGATGCTAATCTTTTGCTGCTACTTTTTATAAGTGTAAATTTCTGTTTAAAATTAAATATTGTATTGAATCATAAAGTCACCTTGAATAGACCAATACATGAGATCCAAATAAACATTTTTGTTTTGAGAAACTCATCATCTAAAATCAAGTCAAAAAATGATGGCCTGGAGTTGCTGAGTGACTTATCTGCCATTTTTCTTGGTATGGTGTGTAAGTAAAACATGACTTTCTAGTCATAATAACAAATTTAAATACAATTTCACGGTAACTATGTGGAATCAAAAACAAACTTCTGACTCAAAGTAAGAATCAGAAAAACTTAGAGCATAGACAAATCCACAAAAACTCTTACCCAACATGTTTAAATACTTGATTAGTATATATGTCCACATTGCATTTTGGGTGTCAAAGAGAAAAATGCATCTATATAGCAGTACTTGTTCAACAAATGTAGAATCTTACAAAATCATGCATTTGGTGAAAGATCCTAAAATATAATAAATATCATAGTGAGAAAATTACTACTTCTTATAATAATACCACAGGAGAAAAAAATTAGCCACTAAAATACTCTCTTACTCCATGAATGTGATATTATCAAATAGTTAACTGCAATGTTAATTCAAAATGTCAGTGCAAATCGTCAAGACATTAAGGTAGTATATTAATATGATACATAAAAAGCTTGTATTATGTAGTATACAATATTGCACTGTCAATTCAAAGGCTTATTGTGAAAGAAGATAATTCTGAATTATATTTTTGTCTCTGTGCTGTGACAGCCTAAACTGAATATGTTCTTTGCTTTTCATTCTAAAAATGAAACTTATGTCAGTCATCCTATGGGAAAAGAATAAAAATGGAAAGCATCACAGGTAGTTTAGGACTATATTATAGTCTAAATTAAATATCCAATTTGCCTCTAGTGTGTTCCTAGTTGCACGGAGGTAGAATTCAGCTAAAGCAGAAGCTAATTCTCTGCTCTAATCCTGGAACGCCAAAGGCACACTCAGTACTACATCAGGCAATACTCCCATAAAGCTAATAGATTTAGCAGAATTGAAAGGTAACATGACCCCTGGAATTGAAAAACTTGCTGGCAAGGTAGAAATACCACAACCTAGGGATTTCCTAGTCTTGGTTCCACAGCCAACTCACAGGAGTTTGGAGCTGCAAAGGACCACCTGGTAAGACAGGCTTTTCAGAGCAATAATCCAGAACTCAGAAGCTTCGTCATTTGGCCCACGTTCACAGAGTGGCCTGTGACACCAGAGATAACTGACTGAAGGGAGGATGGCCGAGAGTGTGACCACTGAAAATTCCAAGGTAAATGAGAAACAAATGCTGCAGCTGATAATTCTCATATTTGTTTATAAGATTCCTCCCTTTCTCTTTCCTCCTCTTTCTCTCTTAGGAAATGTGCAATTAAATATAATATTACTGTGTATCTTCTGCTGCTACTTTTTATATTCGTAAATATAAATCTCTAAAATTCAAATTTTTATTGCATTACAAAATCGCCTTAAATAACCCAATGCATGAGATAAAAATCGACATTTCTGCTTTGAGTAAATTATCATCTCATCATCTTAAATCAAGTAGACTATTTCAGGCAAGTCAGCAGTGAGGTCACAAGGGAAGATGGGCTAGAGCTACACAGCTCCATTGGTCTTGACACTTGCACAAGTCAGGTCACTGCATTTGATAACCAGACATAGTTAAGAACAATTATAAAAATATGCCCATTTCTAATATTACAATCTAGGAAAAAATTTAATAAACCCTAAATAATTTCTTAGGTATAAATGCGTATATCCATATGTTATTTTCACTATAACATTTGTGTTGCCATAAAGACCAAAAAGACTCTAGCTGTAGTGTCTGTGTGTCTGTATATGCAGACAGAAAGAGAAGGAGGTTATTAACTGTACCAAAATAGCTGGTAAACCCATTAGATATATAAATTAAAAGATAGCAAACCAAAACACAATCCAAATCAACATTTTAGCTAACGAACTTCTGATAGCTTGAATGAAAACTTCCTCTTAGACCTTCCTTCTTAATGCAAGACCAGGGAATGTCATTTTTTAACAGTTTAGGTAGTGCAGCATCCAGTTACGACTAGCTGTTTCTCCTTATCTGTTTCAACAGTTTAGTAAGTGCCAAGTTAGTACATTTTTAGTCATACAAGTTTAGGTTGTTTATTTGGCAATTGAGCAAATAGCTAAAAATTGTAATTATTATAGAAAATGTACTATATTTTATGAACAAACATATCTTTCTTGGTCAACATCAAGAGTGCTTGATTTAAAAGGATCAGGCCTATAATCCTAGCTCTCTGGGAGGCTGAGGCGGGCGGATTGTTCAAGGTCAGGAGTTCGAAACCAGCCTGAGCAAGAGCGAGACCCCCGTCTCTAATAGAAAGAAATTAATTAGCCAACTAATATATATAGAAAAAATTAGCTGGGCATGGTGGCACATGCCTGTAGTCCCAGCTACTCAGGAGGCTGAGGCAGAAGGATCGCTTGAGCCCAGGAGTTTGAGGTTGCTATGAGCTAGGCTGACGCCATGGCACTCACTCTAGCCTGGGCAACAAAGTGAGACTCTGGTCTCAAAATAAAATAAAATAAAAGGATCAGTTATCTGAATCTGCTTTTCTAAAAGTAACTGCTAGGCCGGGCGTGGTGGCTCAAGCCTGTAATCCTAGCTCTCTGGGAGGCCGAGGTGGGCGGATCGTTTGAGTTCAGGAGTTCGAGACCAGCCTGAGCAAGAGCGAGACCCCATCTCTACTATAAATAGAAAGAAATTAATTGGCCAACTAATATATATAGAAAAAATTAGCTGGGCATGGTGGCACATGCCTGTATTCCCAGCTACTTGGGAGGCTGAGGCAGCAGGATTGCTTGAGCCCAGGAGTTTGAGGTTGCTGTGAGCTAGGCTGACGCCACGGCACTCACTGTAGCCTGGGCAATAAAGTGAGACTCTGTCTCAAAAAAAATAAATAAATAAAAAATAAAAGTAACTGCTAGATGACAAGTGGTTTTTATTGAAAAGGCTTTGTGCTATTCACACAGATACTAAAATCTTTGGGTATACATATAACATTTCTTGTGATAAATATCTGACTTTAAAGTATGAAATTATTATGATATTCCTATGAGTGAATATATATCTATATACCAGTATTCTAATAATTAATGGAGAAAGTAGATATTTGTAATGCAATAATTATGAGTGCTATAATAAAATATTAACATAATAATTAAAACATGTAACTTAGACATGGTTCAAATTACTAACGATTGTTCTTTGATTTATGTTTCAAACATATTACTGTGACTTAATCAGAATACTTAAACTGTAGGTAGCTTAATATTGAAACACAGAAACACACATATATACACACAAGCACATGCAAATATAGCTTTTTTAAACCTAAATATACTGTTATCTAAAAATAGAAACAAAAGATTACATAAGCTGAATCAATATTCATATTTCAATTGCATACTTTCATAATATTTTAAGGAATTTGGTATCAGGAGTTTTTATCTTAGAATTAATAAAATTAAAGTGGAAAGTTTTGTTGGTTATGGTGTATCTTATAAAGGTCAGGAGGAACGGGGAGTTTACTATTCTCCAATGTACAAAGCTGGCAAGATTATTAAATGAAAAATTAAAACATTTTTCAAAAAGCTACATTTACATGTTAAAGCCATCCAAAGACTGTGTTTAATTTATGCTCCATTAAAGTATGTGGGTTTATATGGTGATCTATTACATTATTGAGACCAATTCTAATAGCAGCTGCCATTTACAATACCTGGGAGATACCAAGCAGTTTATTAAAGTGCTTATTTTCACTAATAGGAAATCTGATCACTACCTCTTTTTCCAGTGTTATTATGAGGGTGAAAATGCATTTTCTCTAGATTAGATTTAGGGGTAATTTATTTTGGTAGTGGATGTAGATTTACCCTTATTGTTTTAATATATCAAAAGAGTAGGCTTTTAAAAAGTTGTTTAATAATAAAAGCAATCTGCAGAAAGTGCAAAAGGCACATGCACCCTGCCAGGAATATCTCCCCAAGAGAATGAAGTGGAATAATGGGTCAACCCCCATCCACAATCTCCAATCTCTTATTTACTTCTCTTTTTCTTATTTCTCATAAGCACAAACATTGAAATTGGAAAATACAGGTGTCTTCAGAAATCTAGATTTCTATACCAACTTTCTTCTGCATGGCTTGTTTCATTATTATCAAGCATAACACCAAGCTCAAGGGAAATCTAACTTTATTTTTCTTTGCTAATGGATATAAGCAGAGGCTTGAACAAAACAAATCACTATGATGACCTCCTTTTTCAATACTACTGGAATCAAAGACTGGAATCAAAGATTCTTAGATCCTAAATTTATTTCCAATTAATCCAGGATATTCCAGACTATCAAATCATGCTATAATTTACTATTATCTAAATTAGAATATCATAACCCCTCAAATGAATCTCCATAATGTGATAGATTACTTATAACCATTGATTTTCATTAATAATAATTAATTATGATGATAGTTATCATTTATTGCATGCTTTCTATATACAGAGTACTGTGTCAAATGCTTACCTGCAGTGTGTTATTTCACACAGACAACAACCCTCTAGGGTTTATTGTAGTCATTGCTAACTCCAGTTTCATACTTCTGCTGATTCCTCAATCTCTGTTTCCTCAGCCT
>VSMD01005058.1:0-17281 GCA_008750895.1 Mirza zaza | reverse complement strand
AACCTCTCAGGGCCCATCTACAAATGATCAATAGAAGCAAACCCCCTTTTGGGAAATGACTCTTTTGACAAGGCATTATATGTGCTTTATTCATGTGTTCATACTACAAATAGTTATTGAAACGAAAATAGTTATTCATTCATTCTACCATGAGCCAGACACCGTTCTAGGCAATGGTAGTTTGCCAATAATCAAGACAGACTAGTTCTCTGTTCTCATGGAGCTTATATTTTAGTGGTCAGTCCAGGCAATAAAAAATGAAAAAAACAAAGATAAAATATATGTCAGGTGGTAATAAGTACCAAGAAAGACCATAAAGCAAGGTCAGGGGGATGAGAAGTACAAGCAAGAAGGAGGGTGCTTGTTTGGACAGGAAGGTCAGGAAGGATCTCTAGTTTATGTTAAATCAGATACTTGAATAAAGTGAGAGAGTGAACTGTAAGAAGAGCATTCCAAATAGGAGGATGAGGAGGTGCAAAGGCCCTGGGGCTAGGAGTATGCTTGCATGTTCAAGTTCAAGAAACAGCAAGGAGCCACAGTAGCTATACTGGAGTAAACCAGAAGAGAGGGCATGTGTGTGTGTGTGTGTGGGGGGGTGCTGGGAAACTATTTAGAGTGGATATAAGAAAGAATTGGATAAGAAGAAGTGGATACAGCAAGGATAGTCAACTCTTTCAAGTTGTCTGTAAAGGGAAGCAGAAAACTGGGATTCTGGCTGGGGAAGGGACATAGAGTCAAGGGACAGGTTTTATTTTTGGTTTTGTTGCTTATGTCTTAAGATGGAAAATACTTTAACATGTTTGTGTGCCTGATGACATTGCTCTGATGGGGAGGGGAGAAGAACTGGTGATGCCAGAGAGAACAAGAACAAAAGAACAAGACTGAGTCGTGTAGTCGGCAAGAGAGGGCGGGAGCCGGTGGTGGAGGCAGGAGCTGCCCTGGGACAGAGGCAGAGCTGAGCTTGTGAAGACAGATGTGCACATGCAGGTAAGCTGGTGGAGCTGGTCATGGGAGAGTATGGGCGTTCTCGGCTTGTTGCTGCTGTCTTCATAGTGAAATGAGAGGCAAGGTCACCAAGGTAACCAGCTGAGAATGAGGATGGGGAGAGAGGAGATATTAGAGGTTTAAGGAGAGAAGAGAAAGTGTGAAAAATTGTTAGAAGGTGACTGAGAAACTGAGGAAGGAAAGCTGGGTGGCACTAACAGATCCACTTGAAGTTTGTGAATTTTCAACGAGACCAGCCCCCACGGCTGTGTGTTTATGCAGCACTCCAGTCGCTCCAGAACAGGTTGACAGTTGGCTCCAACTGGGATTGGGGGTTTTATCAGCCCGTGCGATGGAGGCAGAAAGAGGCGGGATTGCTGTGAGCTAAAAGGGAGTGACCCCAGGGTAGACCACGGAATCTGCGCCTGGAGAGGCGGCATGTGAGGGCACGAGGGCTCTGAGGAACGGTGACAAGGCAGCACGCTCCAGAGACCAGTGTCCGGTGGAGTCACAGCGTCATCCAGGGAACAGTGGGAGTGATCTAGACGCCAGGAAATGGACACTGGAGAATGGAAAGCTTAAAATCCCCTCTCTAACCAACTGGGTCCTATTGGTCTTAGGGCTTTTCTGCGTGTTTATCCACTCTTCTAGAACATTTAATTTGGGAGTATGGGCTGAAACTTAACTGTGCTGAGAGAGTCCCAGAGCTGTGGGACTCACTGATGCAGTGACAGGAATAAAGCTACATTAGGTCTCTTGAACAACTGGCAAAAAGAACTAGAAAGGAATCAAGCAGTCATCTACCTCAATATTCTCGTTTTACAGATAGAGAAACTGAGGCCCAGAGGGGTGACATGAGTCTCCCATGATCGCTCAGCAAAGATGAGACTCAAACCCAGACCTCCAGCCCCAGAATTCAGTACTCTCTGCACCACCCCACGCTGATTCTCACGCCCCCTTCCCGAGCACCAGCTCAGTGCCGTGGGGAGCCAGGACTGTCGGCTCATTAGGCGTCCTCATGGCTCTGCTTTCTTTCATGCTCTTCTGCTTTTTCCTTCACATTTTCATCTCAAGACACCACATTTATAAACAGGAGACGTCCTCTAAAAAAAATTCCCAGGAGATCCACACAATTATCTGTTTCTCCCTGTGCACAACATTAACCCTATTTTATTAACGTGCAGAGACCTGCCTATCAAATAGTACCCAGACATTAATCAGGGAACCTTTGTAGTCAAATTTGCTGGCTTCTTAGTCTTTGTAAAACAGTGCACAGAAATAACTAAAGTAGAAAAATTGAGCCCAGTTCCTTTAAGCTAACTATATCAGAATGTGTCACTACTTCTTAGTGATCACCTTAGGGAGGCGAGAGGTCAACACAGACAGTAGGATGTGATTTTCATTTCACTGACTCCCACCCGTCTGTTCTCCTCATAGGATTTCTCCAGTAGTGACCATACACATGGAGGGAAGATAAGACAACTCAGAGAGAAACTAAACCTTAATAATGTTCCCAATTTGGGGGATAGTTAGAAACATTCAGGAAATAGTAAAAAGTGCATCTAACCTGGTATCTTAAACCTGGGGTTAAGTCCTTGGTTCTAACACTCAGTTACAGCTATGTTTTCTAAGGCAATTCATTTAATCACTCTGTCCCTTAAGTTTCTTTTATCTGTGAAATAAGGGTTGTGGTTCAATAGGTTTTAAATGTCTCATATTTAACCTCTCTTTAAGGGTCAGTGACATAAATTTGCAGAGGAGCCATTTCCTAACTTACTCCTTCCTAGAAAATTCCTCAAGCCCTGTCCTGGAGAGGCTCTCCTTTCAGAGCCACCCAAACTGGACCAAACTTGTTAATAAAACACAATGCCACTCTGGACTCCAAGCTTTGGGAGGAATTTTCTAAACTATGTTACAAGTAACTCAAGTATATCGTATCAGTGGTTATAAAGGAGATTTCTGTGTCGGATAGTCTGTTCTGCCAGATACTTTTGGGTTGTGCTAAACTCTGAGATTTAAGAACTACATGGTATATTAAATGAGGTCAGTCAAGTTCATAGCCTTTGCTTTCTCAGAACTGCTCTTGGTACCTGGGGACTGGTCTCAAAAGTGTTCATTCTATGAGGATAGGCTAGAAAAGGAAAGTGAACAGCAAAGGTGGCCAAATAGCTCCTTAAAATAGTCTCTGCAATTGTGGTGGTTTCATAACTATATATACACAATTGTCAACCCCTTCTATTGGCACACACAAAAAAAGTGAATTCTAATGTACATAAATTATACCTTGATAAGAATGACTTAAAAAATAGTATCTGCAAGATGAACTCCTGGTCCCCAAGTAAACAATTTCAAACAAGCTCCTTTCATTCTTTAGAGATGGCAAATAAACAGTTGTTATGTACAGAAGGGTCCTTTCTGTGGGTCTCCTCCCAACCAACCCAGGCTATTTCTGAATCAGTGTAAGCAATAGTGTCTGCACCCTTGCTTAGTGACAAAGTAAAAGTTACTTGTCCCTTCATCTTTAATTTCTTACATTTTCCCTCTATTCACTCATTATAATAAAAGGGATATTGGCATGGCAATTTATTTCATGTACCTAGAGAAGTCACTTTAAAAACAGTATTGATTAAAAGGATGAAAAGTGTCTCTGTACTGTATATATCAGAGATGTGTGATAGCCTTAAAAGATGTTATATAAAATTCAACACTTAAGTAATGGGGAAAAATTAAAATCACTTCATTCTCTAGAAGCAGTGGTGGGGTGGTAAATCTTCAGTGTACATAATGAGAAATCATCCCCGAAGGTCCACATTTACATAGGGCCCAGCAAATGACTATGTATATTAGTTAATATTATCTTCCCAGCATGCTGCTGTTACACACAAAAAAGCAAGCACTCCAAGTGGGGGAAAGCCACTTGAAAAATTACAGCAAAGGTTAACCCAATTGTCTAGATGGTGGATTGTAGGAGATTTTTGTTTTCTGAAGCTTTTTGCTTTTCAGTTTTCTAAAAATGGCTATTTATTTCTTTTATAAGAAAAACATATTTTAAAAAGTAAATTGGCTAGCCAAGGCAACAGAGTGAAAAATCCTGTCTCAAAAAAAGAAAAAAAACAAGTTTAAAAAGTGAATTGGGGAAAAAAATGTGCTGCTTGCCATCCCTGACACTGAGCTTATAAAAGGAGGCAGGAACTTCTATGCAGCATTTTCAGAGGCTGCAGCCTCACACTGGGATACTATAATATCTGAGACCAGTGGTCATGGGGTGATTGAGTCAGGGACACAAAGCCAACACCACAGAGGAACTCTCAGCATTAGACCAATGTTTATGCTTTCAAACAGAGTTTCTGTGTAACTTTGCAATTGGGAAAAGTAACTGAGGTCTATATATGTTGCCAGACACAACCCAGATTGCATCTGGTTACTTAAGGATCTGTCCTTTCTTTCTTTTTTTTTTTTTTTTTTTTTGGAGACAGAGTCTCACTCTGTTGCCCAGGCTAGAATGCTGTGGCATCAGTCTAGCTCACAGCAACCTCAAACTCCTGGGCTCAAGCAGTCCTCCTGCCTCAGCCTCCCAAGTAGCTGGGACTACAGGCATGCGCCACCATGCCCGGCTAATTTTTTATGTCCTTTCTTGATAGTAGCCAGGAAATAGGGAGAGGGAAGATGGTGCACCAGGCTCAAGCTTATATTTGCCCTAAGAATGTGAGGGTCCTCAAAGATCAGATAGATGGGATATAGTCAGAGTCTGGGAAGTGGCCCTTTGCGGATCATGCTGCATTAGTCCTTTTGTTATGAGGAGAAAGCGATTGTAAGCAGTCTGGCCCCGGGAGCCTCTGTGTGGTGGTGAGGCTGTGCACCTGCTGCCCATGTCAGAAGCGGTTCCATTTACCGAGCAGCTAGGTGCTGGGGTACTATGGAGGACTTTCATTCATTTAACAAGTATCTATTGAGCACCTACTGTGAACACTGCAGACAAAGTCACTGCTCTTGGTTTACATTTAGCAGAAGAAAGAGATTGATGACAGCTAAATTAATTCAGTAATTTCAGATTACAATGTATTGAAGAAAATAAACAGTGATGTGCTAGGGAATAACAGGCTGGACGGGGCACTTTATACAGAGTGATCAACAAGGGACTTGTCATTGGAACCTAGGCATGAGGGAGAAAGCAGCAACCACGGGCAGCGCCACACAGGGACAGCCTTGGGACATCACAGGCGGAGGAAACGGCATGTGAATGGCCCCGGGGTGGAACTTCACATGGCCTGTTTCACCAGTGAAGACAGACAGACAACTATTTTGGAGATAAAGTGGCAGGTTTAATAAATATTTATTGGATGAATGGC
The DNA here is from genome assembly GCA_008750895.1 of Mirza zaza. NCBI lineage: Eukaryota > Metazoa > Chordata > Mammalia > Primates > Cheirogaleidae > Mirza > Mirza zaza. The sequence goes on along the minus strand of VSMD01005058.1, from coordinate 11,948 downwards.
TGGACAAAATAATGACAATTAATAAGACTAATCAGCATGCAATTTAAAAAAAAAAAAAAAAAGCCAGAGAAACGGTTTGGGTGTCGGCACAGGCTCCTGGGCTGACGCGTGCTCGAGGAGCTGAGGACTTGCCGTGGTCACTGGGAAGGGTTCCTCAGAGGAAGAGAAGCTTGAACTGCGCTGTAAGATACAGGAAGAGTGAGGGGACGAGAAACATGACAAAATCATGGCCGCCCCGGGCCTGAGCTGTGTTAGGAGAACAGAGGACAGGCTGGTTTGCTGGAAGATTCGGGCTGGTGATGCTGGTCTCGGCAGAAACGCTTACTGTGTGTGCACGGGCACTCGGTAGGGCCTTTATATGGGTTCCAGGCCTGAGGAGGAGGTGGTGGCAGCCAGTTAGGGAAGCCTCAGGTGCTAGGCTTGCAAGTTTATTTTGTGGCCACAGGAAACCTTTACAAACACTATATGGGGACGTGAGCTTTGCCCTTTAGAAGATAACAGTGAAAGAAAGGAAAGTGCCTCCCTAGGATTACTGGGGTAACCCACAGTACCCTCAAATCTGCTTGGTGGCTGGTTTCCTTAGAAACTTAGTATACTGTGTGCATGTGCTTCTGGGTCACACACATTAGACACTCAATAAATCCTTGTCAACTCATTTTAAATCACAACTGATTTTGAAATAATCGCCATTTCTTGAATAGGTTGTCCATGAAAATTAGAAATTTCAAAATTGGATGTAAAGATGTAATAATCCTCTCTTGCCCCAAAAGGATTTTTCTCTCTTAGGATTATTTGTTAATTTGTTGCTTAACTATTTCATTTCTTGCTTAATAAAATAACAGTTGGTGGTATCCATAGATTTTTCTCTTTGCCCTTCTCATTCCATGATTCTTGGTCGATGTTCTTTGTTGTGAGGAGTGGAGATTAGGTATATAATGTTTTAGGTCAGTGCTTAGCAGTTGCTCAATAAATAGTGTTGAAAATTTTTTGTGTGTTCATTCCTATTCCTTATATAGCACTCCTTAATTTACAATGTGCTGTCACAAATATTAGGTGCACTTGTGTAATCCTGAAGTCATTATTCTCACTTTATGGCTGAGCAACAGAGGCCCAACTAAATTAAATGCTTTTGTCATTGTAAAACAGCTGAGAGTGTCAGAGCAGCCTAGAACCCAGCTTTTCTGTCTCTTAGCACGTGCCTTTCCACTCTTATACCATCCATCAGTTGCACCACTGGAAATATCTCCAGACACACAGTAATAGAAAACAAACCTGAGTGAAAGAGATCCAGTTCTTATTTGAGGAGCTTGGTTGGGGAGCTCAGCATCTCTTTGTTCTCCTTGTGTTATCATTTTGTAAGCCTAAGAGACCATCTGAGCAGTGGCAAGGAAGCTCAACCCGGGAAGTCTCTCTGAACTAAAGGGGTTGCCTGAGGTTTGAGATCCACTGAGGATTTAGGATTGAAGCAGTAGTTTTTTTTTTTTATAAAGAAATTAATTAACCAATAGATAATTTCCTACAAGGAGGCAGAAGGCTGCTGCCTGTCAGATGCCCTGGCCTGCTGTTGCAGAGTATTAGATATCAGTAGGTTAACAAAGCCATTTCTATAGAAACTAGCTCATTATTTCTCTTTTGTTGGAACCCTACTGGTTTGTGGTCTGGGCTTCCATATTTAAAAAAAAAAAAAATCCAACATATACCATACAAACTACTAATCTTTTTTTCCTCGGAGTGAACAAAGCCCCCCTAGCATCTAAGAATGCCAGCTCCTATTTATAGATACCGGCCATTTCCTTATCCAAGGCTCAGATAAAAACTAAAAGCTTACACATCATTTTAAAGTTGCAACATGGCCTAGTCATTCCTGTTTCATTTTACAAAATTTGTGACATCTCTGACTTTGAAGTCAACATTTTTCAAGGACTGTGTTTTCTGTCAAGGTCATTAGAAGCAGCCAACCAGTGACCCTCTTTCCAGAGGAAAGCCATGTCGAGTAGGGGTTAATATTTTCAAAAACAGCAGTTTACTGGAAAGCAGAGAGCTGTCATTTCAAATAACGTTTCTGGCGCTCAAGTGAGGCAGGGAAGCCGGGTTGTGTCTTCCTCTCCACCCACACAGCATAGACGGCTCTCATGCTGATTTGAGGGAAGTCACACTTGATTTTGCCTTTTTCTCATTTGGCGAGTGGCACATTCCCAGCAAAACTGCATGGAAATAGCGCAGAGTGGGTTTAAGTCAGTCTGTCGGTATGTGGCTTCCTTGGTTCATTTTCTTCCCGGTCAGCGCCCAGCAGGCTTTGTCGTTAGGGCTTCCACACTGGTCCTCATTCGCATTAGCTCTCCTTGTAGCTACACAGACCCGTAAAATTGCTATTATGTTTGTGAAAATGGCCACACATTACCATAGACCCCAGATTAGGATCAGTCTGGTGCCTTTGAAATCATGTGAATTGAGAAGGGCTGAAAGGAAATCTTTCCCCGGGGTGATAGCCTCAGAAACGCCCTTTTCACTATTATGCTGACTTAATCTAAGCCTCAGTTTCCTTCAGGGAGGGATGTAGCACTCACTCCCCTTGGGTTGTGAGGATGAAACAGGATAATGGTTGAAGCGCTTGGCCCGGTTCCTGGCACAGAGCAAGCTCTTGGCCTATGAGCTAATATTCATGTCAGTCTCAGTTCCTCCTGGTCCTCTGGGGAGGGAACAGAGATTTTGTCCTATAAATGGAGTTCCCGGAAACGAGAAGCACTAAAAGATGGGGAAGAGGGACAAAAAAAGGGGAGGGAGGCACTTGGACGCCTCCTGTTTTGTTTGGCTTACGAAGTCATTCCTTCCCCCGGCCAGCATGTGTTGTCCAGCTGTCTGCATTCTGGCCCCCTGTGAACTCCCCGAGGCCTCCCAGGGATGGATCCCTTCCCGTGCCTCCCCTTGCTGGCCTTACCTCCGCTCTTCAGATACAAACCAGTGTCTCATGGAATCCAAGTTATTCCATCCCCTCCATCCCCAAGCTCTTCCACGCCTGTGGGTGTGGACACCCACCCTACACGCCCCTGGCCCCCCTGCTCTGTTCTCATCTCTTGTTTAATTCTCCATCTCAAACCTCCTTGCTGCTGCTCAAAAATGAGCAACAGCAAGTGAGGAAACAAGCACAAGGTGACACCCAAGACATCTGTGTGATGTGCCCAATTGTCGACAGAATGAGCAAGCATGTGAGGTAGATTCTAACCTGAACGCTCTGTGTTGAGGAACGCTAAGTGTTGAGGGAGAAGCAGCATCACAATAAATCCCCTATTGATATGAAACGTCCCCAGTGGCTGGGAAACTGAAAGAAATTAGTGTTTGCTGATGAGCAGAGATTGGAATGTGCTATTTCGGTATTTTCAGGTCAAAGTGGCCAACGGGTAATAGAAAAAGATGCCTCACCAAAAAAAAAAAAAAAAAAAAAAACTATCCCGAAACCTGGCAGGCTGATGTTTTACAATTATTATTTAATTCACATTGCAGCCACTATGAATAAGTTCACTAGTGCTCTGTTTGTGAAAGTCCTTCACAGGAATGGATATTAATTGTACTCTTAGTATATATAATTTAATATTAGAGGCTGGGCACAGTGACTCTCTCCTGTAATCCTAGCACTCTGGAAGGCCAAGGTGGGAGAATCACTTAAGGTCAGGAGTTCCAGACCAGCCTGAGCTCTGAGTGAGAGTGAGACCCCATCTCTACTTAAAAAAAAAAAAAAAATAGCGAGGTATGGTGGTGCCCACCTGTAGTCCCAGGCACTTGAAAGGCTGAGACAGGAAGATTGCTTCAACCCAGGAGTTTGAGGTTACTGTGAGCTAGGCTGATATTAGTATATATATCAACCTAATTAGTATATATATAAAATATTAATTGATGATGTGTATAAACATATATATCATTTAGTATGTATATAATCTAATATATATAGATATATATAATATCAATTTTATGATGGTATACATACCTGCAACACAATCAATTAGAATAGGGATCAAAAAAAGTGAGTGACAAAAATGACCAAGCTAAACTTGAGTTGTGGTCTGAGCATTTAATAAAGACATTTATCCAGATGACTAGTTGCAGGAGCTCTGAAAAATTCTAAATTGGAATATTTTTAAATTAGTCCTCTAATTCAAAAGCAGCTAACTACCAATCGCCAGTGATGAGGCTAACAGACGAGTGAGAATAATAGAGTGGGAGATTATAAACCTCCAATTTGTATTCTAGACCTAGACATTGTTTATTTTGTTGCCAGTGTAATCCTGACCTGTAAATACACAAAACAAACAAAAACACCTCAACACCTACTGCAAATATCAAAACACAGTCCTGAAAAATACACAGCTGTAATTAAAGGCCCTGGGGAAGTCTATCTGGATACCACTCTTGAAAACACCATTAAAGTATGAAAAGAATGGAATCCTCTGCAATTAACCTACACACTCTAAGCAAAGATCTCATTCTGAAAACATTTATTTATCTTTGTGCCACAGAAATAAGGAGTTGTGTTTTTATTACCATGCCTAAATGACAAGAAAATGTATGGTTTCTTAACAGAAAAGTTCCTCCTGAAATACATTAAAATGCTAAATGTACTTTTAGAAAAAGAAATCTCCTCTAATGGTTATTATTCCATAACAGGCCTGCTTCTCACATTCCCGGGGGTGGGGAACGGAGTGGGGTGGGGAACAACCATTCTCATCAGTTGAAAAGAAAAAAATATCCCTTCTGTATTATTCTTCAGTTTGGAATTCAGGTGGGATAATTAGGACATTCTTGTAGAATTCTACCAATCTCTTACACACAATTCCTATAATTGTTGTAGGAATGAATTTTTGTTATTTGTGTCCTTTTTGCTTACTGGCAAACATAACCCAGCATAATCTTATTCTACTAGAACACTGCACAAAAGAGACTCTGCTCTATTTTAAATGAGCAGGGACCAGATATCCATAAAGCATAATAATGCTAGTGAGAATTACGAACACTTAACATATATTCATAACTGGGACAGTGATAGAGATTATAAGACATAAGAATATAAAAGCCTAGTTAGTTGAACATTTCCACATGGAGTGCTTTCTTTGAGCAGATTTTTCATGTATGGCTTTATGGATATTTTTGGGGTGTCCTTCCATATTTATCATTGAGGGTACTATGGGCCTTTTAAGCAGTACCATTCATTGTTGCCTGGCATGCTTTGGGACATTAGAGTCTCCACCTCTGCTCACTGAATGCCAGAGGCACCCCCAGTTATTGTCATAACCCACACCACTCCCACACATTTCCAAATGCCTCCTAAAAGGCAGTACTTCCCTGGTTGGGTACTGCTGCTAGTGAGTTTGATGTAGGACATGGAGAAAGATTGAGTCCTACTCGAAATTTCCAAAGGGTAGATTATTAGAATTTTAAAAACAGATTTTGGCTGTAGAATTTGGAAAGAATAAACCTTTGGTATTATAATTCTCTGATGCAAATGTAAAGAAGTGTATCCATACACATTCCATGCCATACCATGGTTACCAGATAATGTAGTACCTGGCAGGTGCTAGGGCTGAGCCCAGTTGCTGGGCTCAGAACAGCTTGCTGGACAAAAGAATGTCACTTTAGCACTATCTAACTTTTGGTTATCGCCCCAACTGACTCCCAGAAATTTCTGAGATCCCAGAAGTGGCTTCAGAAATTCAATTTCCCCAAGAGAACCAGTTTCTGACTCTATTTCTCTCTGTGCCACCAACTCCTAGATAGGTAGAATCCACCACTGGGTGTGTCTCAGGAGCTCCTCTGGTGGCTCCAGGGTGAGGCTGGGCCCCTGCAAAGGTAAACTTCAGTATATGCCAGGTCACAGTGCATCACCAAAGACTGGGCTGATTGGGTGAGGGAGGAGCAGTGTGTAGAAATGAGCCACACTCTTTTTTTTTCAACTAAAAGGGTGTTTTTTGGTCATTTGTCTCTAAGAGGTATGTGTGTTTTGAAGCTTTGTCTACATGATCTTCTTAGCAGACTTCTTTTATAGCTATGTCAGTGGTTATTGGTTCAAACCATTTCCCTCCCTCTAAAAAAAATAATTTCTGCACAATTTGGGTTCCATGCAAAATGAAAAAGGAGCATTAGCAAAGAATATTTGATGTGTGTCTTTGCTTCCATGGTGAAACTGCCTAAGCATCTCATGGGACTCTGTCAATCCTTTTTATTGACCCCATACGTTTTCTCAACAACACTTCTTATTGTATGCAATTACTTTCAATTCAGGTGCAAGTGGAAGACAAAAGGTTTCCTTTTCCCCATTAAGAATCAGTGATGTAGCATTTTTAGACACTAACAATGAACAATTTGAAAACGAAATTAAGAAAACAATTCCACTTACAATAGCATCAAAAAGAATAAAATAGGCATTAACTAAGGAGGTAAAAAACTTATACAATGAAAACTAAAATACAATACTGAAAGAAATTAAAGAATACATAAATAGATGGAAAAAGATATCTCATGTTCATAGACTTAATAGTGTCAAAAGCTATTCAAAGCTATTCAAATCAATCTACAAAGTCAATGCAATCCCTATCAAAACCCCAGCAATGGTTTTTGCAGAAATAGAAAAATCCATTCTAAAATTCATATGGAATCCCAAGGGACCCTAAATAGCCAAAACAGTCTTGAAAAAGAACAATAGGGAAGACTTAACACTTCCTGATTTCAAATTTATTACAATGCTATGGTAATCAAAACAGTGTGGCACTGACATAGAGACAGATAGCCCTTATATAGACCAATGGAATAGAATAGACAGCCCAAAAATAAACTCTTACTTATATGGCCACATGACTTTTTGACAAAAATGCCAAGGCCATTTATTTCACTCAGTTCAGGCTGCTATTACAAAAATAGTTTTGACTGGGTGACTTAAAGAACAGACATTTATTTCTCACAGTTGTGAAGGCTAGAAGTCTAAGATCAAGGTGCCAGCATAGTCAGGTGCCAGTGAGGGTCCTCTTTCTTGTTTACAGGTAGTTATCATTTCCCTGTTTACTCACATGGCTGAGAGAGAGTAGGAGGAATCATCTCTCCTCTGTCTATTCTTAGAAGGCACTGATCTCATTTGTGAGGCCTCCATCCTCATCACCTAATTACCTTGCAAAGTCCCCACTTCCAAATACCATTACATTGGGGACTGAGCTTCAGCATATGAATCTGGGGAAGGTCACAAACATTCAGTCTGCAATTCAGTGGGAATGTTGACAATCTTTTCAACAAGGTGCTGGGAAAACTGGATAGCCACAGGCAGAAGAAAAAAATTAATTCAAAATGGATCAAATACTTAAACAAAAGAGCTAAAACTATAAAACTCTTAGAAGAAAACATAGGGCAAAATCTTCATGACATTGGATATAGCAATGATTTCTTGTATGTTACATCAGAAACACAAGCAACAAAAGTAAAATTAGACAAATTGGACTTCCAAAAAATTTAAACTTTTGTGCTTCAAAAGACAGTTCAACAGAGTAAAAAGGCAGCCCACAAACTGGCACCTTGATCTTGGACTTCTAGCTTTCAGAACTGGTAGAAAATATTTGCAAACCATATATCTGATAAGGGATTAATATCCTAAATATATAGAGCCTCTCAAAACTCAGCAATAACAAAAAACCCATTCAAAAATGAGCAGTGGGCTTGAATAGACATTTCTCCAGAGAAGATACATGAATGGCCAACAAGCACATGAAAAATGCTCAACATCATTAATCATTAGGAAAATGCAAATAAACACAACAAGATAACTACTTCATACTCATTAGGATGGCTACTATAAAAAAAAAAAAAAACAGAAAATAACAAGTGTTGGTGAGGATGTAGAAAAATTGGAACCATTGTCCACTGTTGGTGGGAAAGTAAAATGGTAGAGCCACAGTGGAAAACAGTTATGGCAGTTCCTCAAAAAAAATTACCATATAATCCAGCAATTCCACTTCTGGGTATACACTCAAAAGCAATGAAAGCAGAGTCTTGAAGAGATACTTAGATACTCATGTTCATAGCAGCATTTTTCATAGGAGCTAAAACATGGAGGCAACTGAAGTGTTCATCAGTAGATGAATAAAGAAAATGTGGTCCATGTTTATGTATGTGTCTGTATATATGTGTGTAATATTCTGTGTTTATATATGTGTATAATAATGTTTTTATGTGTGTGTATACATGCATATAACATTTCATTGTGTGTGTGTGGCCAAAACTTAGTCACGTAACTATTCCTACCTATAAGGGAGGCTGGGGAATGTATCCTTCAGCAAAATATACCTAGCTAAAATTCAGGGCTCCTGTGGTCTCTGTTTAAAAAAGAAAAGAAAAATTGTCATTACTCATGAAGAAGAAAGGAAGAGGTATTGGGAGGCAGGTTGTGGTCTCTGCTGCAGGTCACTGTGTGATCTGGTGTAACTTCAAGGGCTGAAGAGGAGCTGGCCAGACTCCCAAAGCTCCTGCAGACCCAATGAACATTTGGTAATTCTGGGATAATCTGCATTCCCAGTGTGATGAATGAATTCTAGTATGGCAGAAACATTAGCTTCACAGAACAGTGTCCAGGGCCTTGTAGATCATGGCTGCTTCCAACTTTGGATGAATGAAAGAGTTAGGCCATCCTACTGTGTAAGTCAGTACAACATCTTGACCCTGTGAAGTCTCCCTAGGCTGTTAGCTATTCGTTTAATTGTAAGGCATATTATTTCCTTGTGGGACTAAGATGACTAGGTCCCTAACCATGCTGATGAAATCATGGTTGTTAAAGCCTCCTTTATTTTATTTTTTTGTTTTGTTTTTACATACAATTCTTCCTCCTTTGATCTTCAAGCATATGAAAGTAGAGGTCACAGATCTTTGTGACTTCAAAAATTCCTTCCGTCTTCCCTTCCATTTTATTGTCTCCAAACTGTGTTTTAAAAAATTGAGGAAACAATTATCCTCCAATTTATTCCATAAATGCTCTTGGGTGGCTTATTTTGCAGTATTCTTTATAAAGTAACACTCTCTATGCAGGGACTTGTATGTCTCCAGAGAGTTTTACATAGTTTCTTCTTTTGTCTTGAAGAATTAGATATCAATACATAAGTACTACAGGAGATAATTTATAGACTTCTGCTACAAGAAAAACAAAAATTGTTTCTTGATTTTAATGGGTAGGTAAAAAATTTATGTACAGAATTTGTTATGGGTTATTCTTCCTTTCCCAGGTTTTCTGTCTTTTTAAGGTAAGTAACCTGATATTACTTCATCCCTAGATAAAAAGATTTCCCAAAGCTAGCAGGAGTCACAGTTTTTGAGATAATGTCTTCAGAACAAGAGTCTGCAGGTGTTGACTGTGGCAGTGTTTAATGCTTCTCATTTCCTGGATCACGCATTCTGGTCAAATTGAAGCTCTCAGATATTGCTTTTCTATTGGATGTCAATGACCTCAAGGGGCCTATTTACACAGGTGGTCCTGAAACAGCAGATCGCACCTTGACACAGAGCAAGACCCGTTCAGAATGTGGGGGAAATGGGCATTGAAAATAAAAGAGGATACTTTTCAAGATGAACAACAGAAATAAAGTGAGATCGTGGGTCAAGATAGGGTTACAAGAGAAACAAAATTGGGATAGGACTTGAAGAGGGTGGGGAGCACAGATGGGGAGGGGGTCAGGCAGGGCCAGACAAAGAAACCACCTTGCGGCCGGGCGCCGTGGCTCACGCCTGTAATCCTAGCTCTCTGGGAGGCCGAGGTGGGCGGATCCTTTGAGCTCTGGAGTTGGAGACCAGCCTGAGCAAGAGCGAGACCCCACCTCTACTATAAATAGAAAGAAATTAATTGGCTAACTAATATATATAGAAAAAATTAGCCGGGCATGGTGGCACATGCCTGTAGTCCCAGCTACTTGGGAGGCTGAGGCAGCAGGATTGCTTGAGCCCAGGAGTTTGAGGTTGCTGTGAGCTAGGCTGACGCCACGGCACTCACTCTAGCCTGGGCAACAAAGTGAGACTGTCTCAAAAAAAAAAAAAAAAAGAAACCATCTTGCAATCTACAGAGGGACAGAACTCTGCTCTCGAAACTTTTATGTTCCTTTGCCATATTTATAAAAGTAATAAGTCTGTTGTACTGAATTTAGAATAAGACTGGTGAGCTAACTGATGTATTTACCAGTTTAGACATGGCGATCCCTACACCCTGACATGATAGATATGTTCCCAAAGAATTTCGAGCAAAGGAGATAGTTGTGAATCAAGCCATATTTCAGAGAGAGTAGAGAGGAGTGGCTATTTCCAACCATGCTGGATTAAGTGATCCTGAAAAGCCACGCCTCCTATGGCAGTGTCTCTGCAGTAGAAAAGGCTGCAGTGGTCACAGTTAACCAGAAGGGAGGGGTTTGAGCCCATCAGGAGAACACTGTAAGTAGGGCCTTTGGTCCTGAAGGAGTTTATAATTTACCATTCATCCCTCCGTCCGCCCTCACTCATCCTTTGAGGGCAGTTAACGTGATATCTGACAATAGTAGCAGATGAACAACAATAGCAATAATGTACATTGTCACCCTTACCATTTTGAACTCATTTTAAAGATTCAGATAATTTTAACAGCTTGCTGTCTTAATGTAGCATCGTGTCTTATTCTACCTGATTTAGTAAACTTTCTCCTTTGGGTAGAGAGGGAAGGAGGGTTGGAAAAGTCAAACATCTTCTGGTCTGCCTGCCGATCAGACATAGTGCTGACCACGGATGGAGAGGGCTGGTGGAGCCGGGCCTATGGAGAGGGCTGGTGGAGCCGGGCCTGGCTACGACAACGGTTCTGATGTTTCCTGGGTTCTGGTGAACCTGCTCTTTTGGCAGCTCATGGATTCTCTGATACATTCTTCCTCCTTGTTTTCTTTTCTAGCGTGTCTGAAAAATCCATCCAGCACTCAGATGGCCAGCAACAACACTGCCAGCATAGCACAAGCCAGGAAGCTGGTAGAGCAGCTGAAGATGGAAGCTAACATCGACAGGATAAAGGTGAGGACAGTCTGACCCCACACCTCATCTAGCCTCATTATAAGGAGCATGATTTGTAGCCATCTGTCATCTCTCTACTCTTCCATAGAGAGGCCAATAATGAAAAGAGTGAAACCAATAATGAAACCAATAACTGAAACCAATAATGACAAGAGAGTAGCTTAATGATTAGGCAGAAGTTCCCTTTTCTAATATGTCTTTTTTCTTCTCCAGATTTCTACAGCATGAAATGATAGAATAAATTAAAATGGTTCTCTATGTAGATTTTAGAACAAAACAACAAAACAAAAAAAGCAAAACAGGCTCATGGCTAAATTCCAGCCAAAGAAATTGGAGAATACATAAAACATATCAGTCTACCAGTTCACCTCCTTGACCTTGTGGAGAGCCTCTTCTCATTTGATGTTAACTCTTTCTGTCCAGGTTCAGGTTCTTAGGTTATGTGTCTGTTTTACATGTCTAACCCTTCTAATCATCATGGTAGGTCATTAGTTTTTTCTTCTTTATACTTTATTGGATTTTTCTTCCTACAAAACACAAAAGTCACACCTCGTCTCCCTAAGAAATCAAACAACATAGAGGTTTAATGAAAGTTCACAGTCTACTTCTTTTTTTTACACTCCCAGACCTGGAACCTGACAGCTTTGCTATAAGACTTTAAATCCAAACCCCTTTGTTGGTAGATTTCTCATGAAAAGTTGACCCATCGGATGTGTGCGAGAGAGTGAAGGGAGAGCTCATCTTCCTCCCTAAATAAGTTGAGCAATTATCCATGGACATTTTCTCATCTATCCTAAACTTGCTTTGTAAAATTTGGCTCCTAGTAATAGGCCACAAGATTTAATCAGCTTCTGCTCTTCTTTAACAGCTTTAATTCTTCTTTATTCATCAGTGAGATAAATAAACCCTCC
>VSMD01005057.1:0-31444 GCA_008750895.1 Mirza zaza | reverse complement strand
AGTTTGCTGAGCTGAAGGAAAAGATTGATCGCCGCTCTGGAAAGAAGCTGGAGGATGGTCCTAAATTCTTGAAGTCTGGTGATGCTGCCATCGTCGATATGGTTCCTGGCAAGCCCATGTGTGTCGAGAGCTTCTCAGACTATCCTCCTCTGGGTCGTTTTGCTGTTCGTGATATGAGACAGACAGTTGCTGTGGGTGTCATCAAAGCAGTGGACAAGAAGGCTGCTGGAGCTGGCAAGGTCACCAAATCTGCCCAGAAAGCTCAGAAGGCTAAATGAATATTATCCCTATTACCTGCCACCCCACTCTTAATCAGTGGTGGAAGAACGGTCTCAGAACTGTTTGTTTCAATTGGCCATTTAAGTTTAATAGTAAAAGACTGGTTGTTAATAACAATGCATCGTAAAACCTTCAGAAGGAAAGGAGAATGTTTTGTGGACCACTTTTGTTTCTTTTTGTGTGGCAGTCTTAAGTTATTAGTTTTTAAAATCAGTACTTTTTAATGGAAACAACTTGACCAAAAATCTGTCACAGAATTTTGAGACCCATTAAAACAACGTTTAATGAGAAAAAAAAAAGAAAAGGCTGTGGGTCAGTCACAGTGGCTCACACCTGTAATTTTGGCACTCTGGAAGGCCAAGGTGGGAGGATCACTTGAGCTCAGGAGTTCGAGACCAGTCTGAGCAAGAGTGAGACCCTATCTCTACTAAAAATAGAAAAATTAGCCAGGTGTGGTGGTTTGTGCCTGTAGTCCTAGCTACTCAGGAGGTTGAGGCAGGAGGATCACTTGAGCCCAGGAGTTGGAGGTTGCAGTGAGCTATGATGATGCTACTGCACTCTACCCAAGGTGACAGAGCAAAACTCTGTCTCAAAAAAAAAAAAAAAAAAAAAAAAAAACGAAAAAAGAAAAGGCTATGGATATAGCTGATTTTGTTGGGAGTATCTGGAATGTAGTTTTGGACATAAAGGTTTGCTCTATTAATATCCCTGTGGAAATGTCAAATAGGCAGTTGTATTGAGTCTAGAGTTCAACAGAGAGATCTGGGGTGTAGATAAACACTTGGGGACCCTGAGCATGTCAAACTATGAGACTAGATCACATGATACAGGAATGTGTCCAGGAGACAAAAGCCACATGGTAATGTGAACGGGGCAAGGGTGATATAAGGAATTATTGAGTGCCGGGCGCAGTGGCTTATGCCTGTAATCCTAGCACTCTGGGAGGCTGAGGCGGGTGGATTGCTCGAGGTCAGGAGTTCAAAACCAGCCTGAGCAAGAGCGAGACCCCGTCTCTACTATAAATAGAAAGAAATTAATTGGCCAACTAATATATATAGAAAAAATTACCTGGGCATGGTGGCACATGCCTGTAGTCCCAGCTACTCAGGAGGCTGAGTCAGCAGGATTGCTTGAGCTCAGGAGTTTGAGGTTGCTGTGAGCCAGGCTGATGCCACGGCACTCACTCTAGCCTGGGAGATGAAGCGAGACCCTGTCTCAAAAAAAAAAAAAAAAGAATTATTGAGTAGCAAAGATGAGCTATAAAAGGCTAATGAGAACTCTGAAGCATACTTGTGGGCTGAGGGGGAGCACTCAAGGAAGTACAAGCCTGGGATCTGGACCTCACTGGAGGAAGTTTGGTTGTGGCTCCCTGGATGGCAGTTTGGCAGGTTGGCTGGGCCAGGACTGGTCTACAGACACGGGGGAAACAGGAAGTGCACTGCCAGGGTGCAGGTGGACTGAGGGTGGGAAGCACCCCCACTGGGGCACCTTTGAGACTCACTGGGAATCCTGTGCACAGAGTTGCTGCTGAAACTCAATGGGAAGCCATCCATGGGGATGCTGCCGGATGTTCCTCACGTGCACATGGCAGCCACTTGGCAGGAGCAATATGAAAGCACACCAGAACCTGGCAGAGGGGAGCCCCTTTCTCCTGCAGCGTCCCTCCAGCACCCTCTGTTGGCAAAACTGAACATTGTGTCAGGTGTGCAGGAAAAATGCATACAGGCCCAGCTCCATTATTGTGGGATAGGCAATGAAGGGTGGCTTTGGAGCAGAGAGGCAATGAACTGTTTAACTGGCAATATACTAAATATGTGCAGAGAAGAGAAGAAAATCAAGGACTGAGCTCACTAAGAGATTAGGAAGAAGAGAAAAAAAATCAACAAAGGGTACTGAGAAGGAACAATCAATAAAGTAGGAGAAAAACTAAGAATGTGGTGTCCTAGTGTTGCGGCAGTGTGTACAGCTAGCGTTACAGCCCTTGTTACAGCTCTTATTCATTTGACCGGGGAAAGAACCGAGCGGCACACGAAGAGTCAGAGAACAGCCTTTATTCTTCTACAGCAGGTTCAGCATGCCTAGTGTTACAGCTCTCTTTGCGTCTTGCAATGTTTTCCCGATGTTCCCCTTCCTGCCCTTCTGCCCCTGCTTTTATACCCTTGGTAGGGCTCAAGAAGCATCCAATCAACAACAAGCTTTAACATCCAATCAACAACAAGCTTTAACATCCAATTGGAAACAGTGGGATTCAAAAATTACCCAATCAGGATCACGCAAGCAGCCTGGCGGAAACGGGCTGCAGCACGAGGGCCTGGGGCATTCCAGCTCGCAGGGTCCCAGCATGCGGGTCCGGGCGGCTGGGCGCTGCCGGCGGCCCCAGCAGCGTGCCTCTAACTGGCCAGGCGCAGCACTGGCCCCCGGAGATGCGGAACTACGGGGAGGCGGCAATTGGCCCCAACCCGGCGCCCACATTTTCCGCATCACTGGGAGCAAAGTGAAAGTGTATCTAGAGGAGGGAATGAACAGCAATGTTGAATGCTGTTGAGAAGTCAAATCTGAAGAAGGCTAAAAACTGATTTATCATCCCCTGCCTTTTTGCCTGTTCCCGATAAGTTAGAAACTTAGAGGAGAGGAGGGATGAAGATTAGATTCTCTTAGCCCTAGAAGTATTATTTTTCATTCACCCTTAGAGAAATTACCTCTCCTGCACGTTCTTCCCAAAAGGTGCAAGTAAGCAACAGAGCCTGGGGGCCACACCGCCCCACCCCTGGTGGTTTCTAGGCAACTCTGGTTAGGGAGGCACAGCTGTAACAGCCCCTCCTGCAGCCAGAGCTCTTACACTGTCCTATTTCTGCCTTCTGCTGCTTTGTCCACCTTTAACCTCCTTGGTTGCTTCTTCCATGCTGCAGGTTGGCGGATTCAGGCGCCCTGTGTTTCAGTACCTGGCCCTGCCCCATAACGGTTGTGGGACCATGAGCGATGAGCAGGTCATTGGCCTCTTTCCTCAGATCCATTCCTTCCCCTTCATGTTCCTGGTCTGCCTTTCAGGAACTGCATCTCCCAGGCTCCGCTGCCTACCGGCTTCCTGCATATGTTCAGGCACTGCTGGCCCTGGTGGGAAAGGGGAAGAGCACAGCGTCACTGTCACCTGTCCTGCCTCTGTGGCACCTCAGGGCGCAGTGCCATCTTTGGCGGTGGCTCCGTCTCCTCCCTAGCCCCAGCTCCCACCGGCCAGCCCCTCCCTCTGTGGGACCAGCTCCCCTCGCGCCCGCGCACTGGGTAGCAGTGGCTTCCCACTGTTGCACGTCTGTGCATCACCTCCTCATCCCCAGTTTGGATTCTGGATTTTTCCGTCTCCAATTTATTAATTCCCCCAGTTAGAGTAGTTTCTGCTTTCTGGCTGGTCCCCAACTGATGCAGTTTCCCCATCGGTAAAGTGGGATTGTTAGTGTCTACCTTATGGAATAGCTGTGGATATTTAATGGGTTATCGATGTTACTGTACTTCTGGGGAGATGGTGGGCCTCTTCTGGGAAACAGCACACTTTGCCTTCTGCATTTTTTATTTGCCCCAAAGCCACTGGTCCTTAGTTTCACAGTTTCTGCTTCTTGCTCTGGGAGAGCGGTGGCAATATCGCCACTCACGGATCCCGAATAGCCTGGGGGCCGGGCCAGGAGCTCCACACCAAGGACCTGGGCAGCACAGTGCTGGTGCTGCCACCTGTGAGCCTTCTCAAGTCACGGCTGTTTAAAATACCAGCAAATAGACAGGGGTCAAGTGAAGAGAATGGGGAAACTGAGGCCGCACACTGCCATTCGAAGTGCAGCCGACACCCTCTCCTCCAGACTCAGAGAGAGAATTGGCAGAATTAAGTTCCAGGTCTCTCTGTCTGTGGAAGAAAATTGGAGCTCAGTCCAAGTTTTTTCCCCCCACAGGCTTATTTCCACTGTAACACAGATGTAAAATAAATATGATTTGGGACATTTTCGAGAGAGAGAAAGGGAAAAACAAAGCTCTGTGGAGACTAAAGGAAGCCCATTAGATAGAGAATCCTCCTCTGCCAGGGGCTTCTGCTGTCCTGGGACTCTGGATCAGCTTGTGTAGAGAGGATTGCGGTAGAAACCTGATGTGTTTCTGGAATGTTCTTAGCATCAAGAGAGGCTCTGTGTTTCCTGGGGATACTCCTGGTTAAACAAGTTTCTTTCTGGCTTCTGCCTCAGTTTTCTGGTTTTTGGGTGTATCGCTCTATTTTCAGGGAGAATTTCCTACTAAAATTTTTGAAAATTATTTTTTACTTCTGGATAAAGTAATTTGGACTGAAAAATCTGAATAAGAGAAAAATTAAAATGTCCTATCTCTGGCCAGGCGTGGTGGCTCACGCCTATAATCCTAGCACTCTGGGAAGCTGAGGTGGGAGGATTGCTCAAGGTCAGGAGTTCGAAACCAGCCTGAGCAAGAGCGAGACCCCGTCTCTACTATAAATAGAAAGAAATTAATTGGCCAACTAATATAGATAGAAAAAATTAGCCAGGCATGGTGGCACATGCCTATAGTCCCAGCTACTTGGGAGGCTGAGGCAGTAGGATTACTTGAGCCCAGGAGTTTGAGGTTGCTGTGAGCTAGGCTGATGCACTCACTCTAGCCTGGGCAACAAAGTGAGACTCTGTCAATAAAAAACAAAACAAAACAAAACAAAAAATGTCCCATTTCATTGGTTATCTAAGAACTGCAAATTTGAAACAGTGAGATAGCAGTAGTACTAGTTACCAGACTAGTAATGGTTTTGCTTGCATGGGGTAATGTGTCTTTTCAAACCCTGCTGGTGAGTGGGCCACGTAGCAGAACTTTTTTAGGAAGTAATTTGATGGTCTCTATCAAATACTCTTGAAAGTTTATGGCATTTTATCTAGTAATTCCATATCTTAAATGCTATGTAATAATCAGAAACAAGGACAAAAATTTATAACAAATGCAATTCCTACATAATTACTGAAATCTTGGAAACAACCCAAAAGATTGACAACAAAGTTTTGTTAAATAATCACTATCGTTAACATTTATTGAACACTTAACTATGCAGTAGGCCTTATTTTATAAGCATTAACCAATCCTTACCACTCGAATGAGGGAACTTCTATTATTATGTCCATTTTGCAGTTGAGAAGAGTGAGGCATAGAGAGAAGTTACTTGCCCAAGGTCACACAGGAAGTAGCCAAGGCCAGCATTTGAACAGGCATTCAGACTACAGGGTCTGCGCTCTTAGCCACTGTGTTAAACCAGACTGCAAATAAACCGTATGATTAATTAGCACAACCTAGTTGTGCTCATAATAAACATATCCCATTATTAAAAATCACATGTACAAATAATTTTTAGTGATATGAGAAAATCCTCATGGTACAAGGTCAAGTGAAAGGCAGCTTACATGATATATGTTATGATATATCATGTGACTGTAATTATATTAAAATACATTATACTGTATTTTGTCAATGCAAAGACACACCTTTGCATATCTCACCATCACTAAAACCTGAGGTGCCTTACAATTGATAGCATATCATACTTCAGTTCACAGTGTTCTTAGTGGTACATAAAGTAGTGGTGTATCTTAAAACCTAACTATGTCATGGATTCAGTGAAATACTGTATCGGCAGAGGTGGGACAAACTGGAAGGAAGTTACACCAAAATATCAACAGTGAGAGTTCTCTGGGCTGTGTGTGGGCGCCTTAATCTTACACCAATGAGGTGCATCTTCAGCATTGGCCCCTGCCTTCCATCAGAGAAGTTTGGTTCATTTCCTCTTGTCTTTGTTTAGTTGATTATTTGTCCTAACATGTTGATTGTCCATCTTGCTCGTTGGGTGTTCACTAACAATAGGCAGACCCTGTTTATCTTGTAAAACACCACGTCCTACTGTTAAGTTAGCTGTGGATCTAGTCAAGGGGTTGGCATACACCAGGGGCATAAATGCTGGCTCATTGACTGACTCACTCCTGGATCTGTAGGACGGTGATACTATATGGTGTCTACTATGTGCCAGGCACCATTTTATTTCTTCACATCATTTATTTCATCCTCACAATGACTTTATTGGACAGGCTCTATTAGTTCCCCATTTTACAGATAAAAAAACAGGCACAGAGCGAGAGACTGCTGCATGCCCAGCACACAGGTATGGGCAGCAGACCCAGGATTTCCTCTTGGGAGGATGACCCCAGGCTCTGAGCTCTCACCCAGCCTTTTGGGAGTTTGCCCTCAGAGGTGTGATTTGGACTGGGAACGTTCATTTAGTTTAACTCGATCCAGCAGGTTAAATAACCAGCCTAAACATACCACTGTTTGCTGATCCAGGTGGGTGAGGAAGGTTGTCCAGAGTTTAGGTGGATGGGGCATGACATGCTCCCTTCCGCCCTTGGTGTCTGATCAGCTTTCTCTCTCCTCCCCTCCTTTTCTTCTCCCCATTTCCCTTGTCAATGGTCCTCACTTCCTGGAAAATGGTAAGATCTTTAGAGCGCTAGTTGCCTATTAGAAAGCTATAGAATTAAATCTCATATCTGAAAGGTCAACCTCCTCTTAAGTGCTTTGCTGACTTCAGAAACGTGGCTTAGGAAGCTGCCTGTTCTGGCTCCTACCATCCGCCCTCCAGGAGGGTCTTTGCATGCCTGCCTCCCTCTGCCCTATCACCCCGTTACTGTCTCCTTGTGTCACAGCTCAAGCATCACTGCTGGGGAAAGCCTTTCCTGGTCCCCCGGGAGGCAGATCCTGAGTCAGAAAGCTGATAAACAAGCTTTCATAGTGCTTCCCAGAACTGCAATTTCATACCCATTTCTGTGGTTGCGATTAATGTCTGCCCCTCTATCAGTGTCTGTTCCATGAGACAGGAACAGTATTGTTTGCTTATCTGTTTTGTAAACTCACCCTCGCATCTCCAGCACGTGGCACAGTGCCTGGCACATGGTAGGGGCCATAGAAGAACAGTTGAATGGGAGGAAATGCCCTGCAGAATGAAGGAGGTCATGGTCCTCCCTGGGGGGTGTGGGCTGCTGTGAACCCATGTGGGGGTCTGTCTGACCTTGAACCTCATGCACTGTAATGGTTTGCCTGGAGGCTTCAGTTTCCTGCCTGGCTCCTCTTGCCATCTCTCTTCCTCCGTATCGTGCCAGAGTGACGCAAGGGACCGGACCCGGTGTGGCCCAGGAACACTGGAGCTCGGGCCCAGCAAGGATGACCTTGCTGTTGACGGAGTGGATAGCAGTTCATCCCTCTGTGGTGGCCTTGCCCATTTCATGTGAAGCAACACTCAGGGGTGGGCCTGGCGCCTTTGTTTGCTTTTAGGGAGACAGCAGGGACACCAGGATCAGTAAACTTGATGTAGATGTCTTACTCTACCGTCCCCCACTCAGGCTCCAGCCAGAACATTGTCACCTCACTCTTTCCATGGTCCAGTCGCTCTCTTCTGCCTCCAGGAGGCTCCAACAAGCCTTGCTGGGGTATGTGGGCCACCCAGGAGGGCTAAGAATTTGGTGCTTCTTACAACAAATATTAAAAATATCTATTGTGCAGAAATCAATTATTGGTTAATAAAAATTTCATGCAGAATGTTTTCTTTTTTTTTTAAACTGATTTATTTCCATGGATAGAAGCAGACCAACCATTCTGAAAATACTTTTGTACCATCACTTTTTTAAAAATGTTTTTTCTGTATTTAATTTTGCTATCTGATCTTCTAAACCAGACTTCTTGGGAGGTGCATGAAAGAGCTTGTAATTTAGGTAGTCAACAGCTGGTAAGCGGCAGAGAGGCAAATATTATCTGAATCAGCAGTTCAGCTGATGGTGGGCTTTTAGCTGCAGGTGACCCCAAGTGTGTAGGAAAAAACTCAGGTGAGAGGAGTTTTTAAAATGTCCACTGGGTGGAGCTGTCAGTTTAGGTGGAAGTATTATTGGTTTACTTCGCTACAAGTTATTTCAGCGAGGTTTCAGTAACTCTTAAAATTGATACCCAGACCACTTCCTCTAGCTTCTTCAAAGCCAGATCATAATGACAACTAGACAGCATTGGTGTGACTGTTGTCTGTTCCACCCACAGGACTGTGAGCTTCACACAGGCACCGAATGCCAGCATTCCCAGAGATGCTGCTCGGTCTTCATCTAACTTCAGTCAGTCATCAAAGGACTCACCCAGGGAGCTTATTAAAAATGGATTTCTGAGACCCTCCTCAATCCTGATTCAGTCGTTGTGGGGTGAGTTGAACGTGGTGTATCAGAGCTCAGTGTCCATCCTGGGAGACAAATTCCCCTCTTTTCTGTCTTGGGTGGAGGCACTTGGATTGGAAACTGAGTGTTCCCCTTGGCCACTCTTACTCCCTCCCTCTGAACCAGGAATTCCCCAAGCCCTGCCAATTTTACCCCCAATCATCCCTAGAACACACCCATCCCTCCTCTGCTCTTCCTGCATTGCTCCAGCCCCGCCCTTTCTCGGCTCTTCCCCACCCTGATTTGGCCAACTCCTCCTAGACTCTGTGCAGCCCTCCACGCCAGGAGCCCTTATCTGATGAAACCCCATCCCTTTGCCCACAGGCTGGGCTGGGCTAGCTGCCCCTCCTCTGCTCCCACAGCCCCCTGCGCCATCTGCGGACACCTCTTGTGCGTAGCCTTGCATCCTCTCTGCCCACATTTATTCCATCCATTGCTGCAGCTTTGAGTAGATGAGAGCTGACCACGCTTCCCCGCTTTCTGTCCCAGGGCTTGCCTGACCTTGAGACCTGGATGCCTGCAGAAATGTGCCGGGGCCAGCACACGCACTAACCTGGGAGAGCAAACAGTTAACGCCCTAAGAAGCAACTCCTGACCACTAGGAGCTGGTGGATGCACGTTCCCCTCTTCTGTCCTTCTGGCCATCCATATAAGGCACGTTCCTCCTGCGTTCCCTAGGGGCATCTGTCCCCAGTTTCTCAGGGCATTATACATTGTGATAAGCTCTGGGTATTGGCTTTACCTCCTGCCCAGAGTCACTCTTCTCAGGTTTCCAGGCCCCTTACTGCTTCCTAGGACCTTTCCCCAAATAGATTAGTATCTACAGGCTCTTATCTTAGGTTTTGCTTTTTGTGGGAGAGGAATTCAAGCTATCTTTAACTGGACCACTGCCTTTATAAAATTAAAAATTATTTGTCTATATTTATATAAACAAATATATTATACATGTATATAATTATATATATTATATATATAATTATTTGTCTATATTTCTGTCTCTTCACCCAGCTGCAAGGTCTTTAAAGCAGAGATGGTGCCTTATTCGTCATCCAGGTAGTTTATGATCAGGGCTTGTTAAATGAACGGCTCAGAGGTGAAGAGAACACGATGTGTTTACACGTAGCAGCTAAAGCACACTGGAGGTGTCTTACCTTTGTAGGGTACTTTTCCTGCCTTATGTCATTTAACTCTACAATGACTGTAGGAGGTAGGTGCTATCATTACCTCCATTTTTCAGATGAGGAACAAGCTGTGAGAGATTAGATAAACTTACCCAGAATCACACAAGTAGGGGGAAAAGGATCTGAAGTTTGAACTCTGGTCTGATTCCCAAGCTGGCCTCTTACCAACTCAATCATTGGGGAACTTTGGGGGCTTATTATTGGGGCACAACATGCTGGAGGAGGGGAGAAGGTGTCTTGGTAGGCAGGGGCTACATCATGAGAGATATTTCCCAGTGATTTTTATCTTGCAGGTAATAGGGCATCTTTGGAAGCTTAAAACATTTTCTCATCATGAGCCTTTTGAAGTTTTCTTGCATAAAAAAAAAAAAAGAAAAAATGCAAGCAGTTTGAAGAACTTCCACAAGGGGGCAGGCATTGGCAGCAGATGAGAAAACTGGTGTTGGAAACCCGGCGTGGGAAACTTGGTTCAATTTTCTTTTCCTAGCGGGGCCTCTGCTCAGCTCTCTGAGTGGAGCTAAGATCGATAAGTCACCTCAAGCATTGGAGAGCTGCTGTTGTTCATTCTGCCTTTTCCTCCGGCTCTACCATCCTGTCTCCCACCCCCTCACTTTCTCCTCCTTGTTCCTCCCGTTTACTTTCTTTACTCAAGTGGAAGCAGTCAGGTTCAAAATCATGGTATGTAGGAGCTTCCCACGCATCACCAAGCTTGCAACATCTTAAAAGCCCAATTCACATACAAACAACGACAACACAGACAACAACAGCAACCACAGCAACAGTTTAGACCACCAGTGCCCACCAGCTGCTAGGAAAAGGTGTTGTTCCGTGTGGTCCTGTATCAGGAGACCCTTTTATAAAGGTTTCATCTGCATACTTAGAAGAAAATGGTTTTTGATTCCAACTGAGGCTCAACTAACATTTACTGAGTATCTACTGTGCGTCAGGCTTGGTCCTGTGGATCCAGCCCAGGTTATTTCACGGAATCCTCACACTAATAGTTTGAACTAAGTAGGATTTTCCCTATTTACAAAGGAGGCAACTGAGTCTCAGAGAGGGTAAGAGCATACGATCGGCATGTCCTGGGGACGTATTTAAATCAGATTTTTGGACCCCTGCTCTAGTCTTCCTGCTGTTAAGCCACACTGGATGGGTCGATTTATCCTCATCTCTCCGTGTGACCAATGAGGAGGGGTGGGAGGTTAAGCAGCTTTTTTTTTTTTCCCTTTGATATCAACTAGGCTCATTGCACAGATGTCCAGAGGGAAAGGAGGGGTGGAGAGAGGGGTTGTCATTGCCTCAAACTTCAGCTTTCCGAATCCACATACAGGCTGGAGAGCGCAGGTCAGAGGAACAGACCTAAAGGACCAGGGAGTGGAAACCCTGGGCCGACCCAGTGCCATGGACTGCTCTGAGTGCTCCTGGTGGCCAGAAGAGGGCTAGGGTCCAATAAATATTTATTCTACCGAGTGTCTAGTACAGAGAATACTAGGGACCAGGAGTGTCAAAGTGACCAGTCCAAGGCAAAAACGTGGAAGAGCCAAGTGTGGAACGCTTTAGAGTGTCCCTTTGTATCACAGTTTTCTAAAGTGGCATCCAAGCTGTGCCATTGGCGCAGGCATACAGGAGGTAGGGGTGGGACACAGGTGCACACTTTTTAGTTAATAATCATGCATTTATTTTGATGAGTATTAGAAAAATACAACCACTTTAAAACCATGACTCTATGGACCTCTGCTCCCTCCTACTCCCCTTTTCTCCCCTTCCCTTCCTTTTCCTTTTTTTAGACAGAGACTCACTCTGTTGCCCAGGCTAGAGTGCCATGGCATCAGCCTAGCTCATGGCAACTCAAACTCCTGTGTTGAAGTGATCCTCCTGCCTCAGCTTCCAGCCTAGCTCACAGCAAGTTCAAACTCCTGGACTTGAGGGATCTTTCTACCTTAGCTTCCTGAGTAGCGGGGACTATAGGCACGTGCCACAACACCTGGCTAATTTTTTTTATTTTTAGTAGAGATGGGGTCTTGTTGTTGCTCAGGCTGGTCTTGAACTCCTGACCTCAAGCGATCCACCCACCTCAGCCTCCCAGAGTGCTACCGTACTCTGCCGAGTCTATGGATTTTATTGTTATAGGGAGGCTAAAGTAGACAGTAAATAAAAGGTGGATAGATTTAAACAGTACATAAAGAACACATTACATAATATAACATGAATGCATGAAGTATTAGTTTCCTATTGCTGCTGTAACAAATGACCACAAACTTAATGGCTTAAAACAATATAAATTTATCTTACATTTATGGAGGGCAGAAATCCTAAAACCGCGATGTGACAAGGCTGCATTCCTTCTGGAGGCTCTAGGGGAGAATTCGAATCCTTGCTTTTTCTGGCTTCTAGAAGCTGCCACCATTCTTGGTTCATGGCCCCTTCCTCATATCATACCTGGTTTTCTCTGACTTGGACCCTCCTGCCTACCTCTTATAAGGGGATTTATAATTCCACTGGGCCCAGCTACATAATGCAGGATAATCACTCTGCTTCAAGATCCTTATTTCATCACATCTGTAATGTCCCTTTTGCCACATAAGGCATCCTATTCTCAGATTCTGGGGATTGGCACATAGACATCTTTTTTGGGTAGGCATTAATCTGTCATAATGTGGAAATGGTATGAATATCTGGGAAAAACCATGCAGGTCTTGTTTGAATGAGTGCTGATTAGAAAATTCCACTGTCCACTTCAGGCCAGTTCTGGACTTGACATCAGCTTTCTCGGGGTCTTTGTAGTTGTGGGATTAGGCAGAGGAAAACTTCGCTATTTGAGAGCCTACTTGCCTGTTCGTGAGGGCAGATGGTGTCATGTGAAAGCCCTTCAGAGGAGAGCAAGTAGACCTGGAGTTAAATTCGGGAGTTGGGGCTGCAAAGAGCTGACTTACTCCACACGAAAGTGGGAGAAGAATTAGAGCGAAGGACAAACCACAGCTTTGCTGAGCTGGTGTGAAACTGAGGCACACTTAATGAACAGGACGCCTGATATTTAATCTGAAGTTGTGTGATCAGAGAGACCAAAATAGATGCTCCTTTATCAACTAAGATGGACCCTTAGGTTAAGGAAACAAAGATTACCTCCAGATCTAGGATTCAGGGTTCGGCTGGCATGGCAACCTAAATTCCTACACCTGCAAGAAAAACCACACTCTTGCTAAACTCTCTAATAATAGGAGCTAGCAGGGAAATTGTCAGACCCTTCCTAACTCTGATTTACAGCCCAGACTACTACCACTCTGATTGGACAGAGTACCAGTCTTACAGATATTCCTTCCTGATAAGCAACTGCACACCTCTAGCCGATTTCAGCCAGCTCATAGACACTGCACACAGCTGTCTTTGTGGCCTATTGTTTGCCTTTTGATGCAAAGACCCAAATTTCACCTCATTTTAGCGCTAAAACCCTGCCCCAAAATGAACATGGGATGTATGTTACATGTATGTTTACCCATGGTACATGTGCTTGACTTCTCTCATGCGTATGTAGAGTTTTCCCCCAAACCTGCTGATGTGTAGGACTCTATTGTGTAATACAGACCCTGTGAGGCATCAAAACCAACCTGCCCTTTTCCTCTTTGAAGAGAGAGCACCTTTGGTACGTGCCAGCAACTGTCATCCAAAACAGCACCAGGAGGGCTAAAGAGTAGAGTTTTACTGGTGATGTCAGTTTGCAAACTGGGGAGAGAGAGTCTCTTAAGGGACAACAGTTGTTTTCATGCTTGCCATGTAACGTCTTTGTTTCATTTCATGCTTGGAAAAATCTATAAGAATGCTGTGTGTGTGTGTGTGTGTGTGTGTATGCCTGTGGGCTTAAAAAACAATGACTGGCTCCTACTGGCCAAAATTTTTATCCCTGCCTCTTTGCTCCCCCCAACTAAGGGAAAGGCTGATTTCCATATCTGTGTCTTGAGGGACAGATTGTGACACACGGGTTGAATAGCTAGGCACAGGCACAGGCAACTGTGAGAATAAAGCAGATGCAGATATCTCAGGGGAAGCTTTGGGCTTCTTTGTGCGTTATCTCAGTTAATCCTCACTAGGACCTGTGAGATCCCGAGAGGTTATGCAACAAACTTAAGTGGACCAGCTGGGATTTTAGTCATGTCACTGTGAGTCTAAGGCCAGTCACGGAAATTTTTGTTGGGGACAAATATGCCCGGTTACTGCTTTCTGGGGACATGGTAGCCTCAAATCTCACATGGACCTCATCATTGCATCGGTTAGATCCTTCAGTATCAAATTTAATGAGTATTTCCTGGGGGCTTATGATGGATGGAGAACTGTGGTCGCAGGTGGAGTGCCTAAGATAAACAAAGCTGGATACTAGTTAATGGTAAGGACAGATTTTAATCAGTAATATAGTGGTCCTCCCTTATCCAACGGGATACATTCCTGAGACACCATTATCTTAAGACCATAATAGGTGTCTGTGAATAAAAGGGTTCCCTAAGTAAGGAAAGATATTGAAAAATCAATCAATCATCTATTTGTTATCTATCTATCGTCCATCTGTCATTTGTCATCTATCTAGTCCTTATAAAACTTCTCAGATCCTTTAATACATGCATTGGGAATCTCTAAGGGGGATTTCCTTGGGGATCACTGCCCAGATAGGATGGGTGCCTGGCACAGAGCATGTACTCTGTGATTGTGTGTGGCATGAATGAATGAGTGAATGAATGTTGCAGATGATGAACTACAGGAGTCTGAGAGGGGAAAGAGAACTTCCACCATCAATGAGCAGCAGCTCAGGGTTACGGTAAAAATCACATCGAAAAGTATAAACATTTACTATGCTACTAGCTACCATTTGTGAAGTACCTACTATGTGCTGGCAGGATGCTAGATGCTTTCTTCTATTACCTTTTTAGTTAAAACAAGATTAAGAAATATAATTAGCCAATTGTGAGGGCTTTTGTAGGCTTGGTCTATAGAAGTAAACATGACAAAGCAATTGTGATAGTCGGCCAAAGACTCAATGTAACCTCACTATCACAATAGGAAGGACCAAAGACCAACTGATCCCTCAAGCCTCTTGAAATCCTAGTAATTAACGGCAGAGTGTTGTGCATAATTAGACACTACTCGTGTGCAGCTCTTTTTAAAAATGCAGCATTTACACTGGATGTCAATCTTTCCTTTTGTCAGGGAACCGCCAGTTGTACGGTACGTTGTAAGTGAAAGCAAGCAGCCAGGTTAAATTCTAATTAAACATTACCTTTGTTATTTGTAAAATAACAGCTTAGTGTTGGTGTCAAATTGACTTTTATCCGGGAATGGAATTAGAACATTTTGTCATTTTAGGCTGTCTCATACATGTGAATAATACTTCCTGATAAGCCTTCTTTGACTTTAGTTAAGTTGAAACAAAGAGAATTAATATGGTGAGGATGTAAATGAGGATGTCATTTAGCAAAAGGAAAGGATTATGTTGTATCTGTTTTTCTTTGTGCTTCAACCAGTGCTTTGTAAGCAGCAGGGTATTTTCCTGGGCTGTGTATTCCGAATGTAACTCATGGTCCTGAATGATAGTTTATGGGGCGAGCGGTTCCCTTTTCCTGTGTGTAACTTACTTAAACAGTCTGAGCGGGAAAATGGGTAGCCTTTCCCAATAGGCAGAAGGTAAAATATGAAAGAAAACCTTGAGTTTTAAGAGAACACGTACCGAGGATGAACTTACCAAGAAACTTGCTGGGACGGAACGGAAACTTGAGGCACAGTGCCACATACGCAAAGCTGGTGGGGAGGCGGCATGCTGCTGGGCATTGGAAACCAGAGACACTTATTGATCGATTACTAATTGAGTTCTCCTGTGTGCCTGACCCTGGTAGTATAAGACAGCTACTGCCTTCGAGGCTCTTAGATTCCGGAACTGTGGGGAAGACCTGCAATTGCAATGGGACGGCGGAGTGGACTGCAGAGTCTGAATCTCAAATCTTTGTGATCTTGGACAACACAATCGAGGGATTTTTGTTTCTTCTCCCTGGGGCTGACTTGAAGCACATCTGGTTATACATCGTCCCCGTGTTTGGGAACAATCTTCTCAAGACAGTGGTATTTCCTCTTTTACTCTTTTTTTTTTTTAATGTTCTTTTTCTCTTATAAATTCTTGAATTTCCTTATTTTGTTTTTTTTTAATTTATTTTTTATTTTATTTTATTTTTTTTGAGACAGAGTCTCGCTTTGTTGCCCAGGCTAGAGTGAGTGCCGTGGCGTCAGCCTAGCTCACAGCAACCTCAAACTCCTGGGCTCAAGGGATCCTCCTGCCTCAGCCTCCCGAGTAGCTGGGACTACAGGCATGGGCCACCATGCCCGGCTAATTTTTTCTATATATTTTTAGTTGGCCAATAAATCTCTTTCTATTTATAGTAGAGATGGGGTCTCGCTCTTGCTCAGGCTGGTCTCGAACTCCTGACCTCAAGCAATCTGCCTGCCTCGGCCTCCCAGAGTGCTAGGATTACAGGCGTGAGCCACCATGCCTGGCCCTCTTTTACTCTTAATGTTAACTCACAAATGAATGTTGACATCATTTATTCTTTTATTCTACAGACATCCATTGATAGCATGGGCAGTATGGGTGAGGGGTAGGTGGTCCTGGCAGAGCAGTGGGAAGATCCAGGTCTCAGGAGTAGGATTACATGGCTACATGCTTCAGAGAGTTGTTTAACCTTTCTCAGCCTCGGTTTCCACATCTGTAATACATGGAGATGAATTTCTACCTCATAGGAGTGTCATAATGATTAAATGAGAGAATGTATTATTGTAATGGTTAATTAAAAGAGATAATATATTAAAAATATAATTCATCTATCTATAATATATATACATATAGAATATATAAAGGGATTGGTACCCAAATCCATATATAATGTCATATCTGTCTTAGTCCGTTCATGCTAATGTCACAAAAAAAACCCAAGACTGGGTAATTTATAAACAATACAGTTCTGGAGGCTGCAAAGCCCAAGATCAAGGCGACAGCAGATTCCGTGTCTGGTGAGGGCTGTTCTCAGCTTCCGAGATGGTGTCTTCCAAGATGGTGTCTGCACGTGGCAGGAGGCAGATGTGCAGAAAGGGCCCAGCTAGTGGCTTCCAGCCCTTGCACTGTGCTAATCCCATTCATGAGGGTGGAGCCCTCATGGCCTTGTCACCTCCTAAAGGCCCCCCCTTTTAATACTGTTTCATAATTTTCAGCATGAGTTTTGGAGGGGACACAAACATTCTAATTGTAGGAATATCTTAAAGACTTTAAACCCCTTATGCACAAGGCTGTGTCTTATTTGGAAAGCAATGTGGTATCACGGTTAAGTAGCTCTACTACTTACCAGTTGGCGTTCTTGAGCAAAGTATGTATCTCTGGAACTCAAGTCCCTAAACTTGAAAATTAGGATAATACTACTACTTCACAGGGTTTTGTGAGAATTCAATAGTGTATAATGAACTTCTGCTTAAGGATGAGGGAGTCTCTGGTAACAGACTACCCCTTCCAATGATGAAAATATACAAGCTGGAAAAATTATGAAAACTGGCTCTTTGAAGGCATCAGAGAACAACCAAGGCAATGATGAATTTTGGTAATATCTTATTTCTTGATCCAAGTAGTGGTTAGGTAGACATGTTTACCTTGTACAGATTGATTGAGGTGTACGCTCATGAACTTTTCTGTATGTAGGTTGTACTTCAATAAGTACAACTGATTATACAACAATAAGTTGTACTTCAGTAAGTACAACCGATTATAGCACCAGAATGAAATGTGTGCATCTAGATGTTATCTGGCCTTTTGTTTTTTTTAAATGCCTAGTCCTGTTCTTTACACATAGCAGATACTCAGCAGATATGTACAGAATCTAACTGAATTGAAAGTTCTGCTTTTTCATAATGCCTCTTAAAAATACATTTCTTCTCTATTTATTCCTCCTCAGAGACTCATTGGCACAACAATTTCTTCCTCAATTGTTTATATCAAGTTGATTATTTTGACAGAAACCTTAATTACACCCCTTGTCCCTGGGAGACATCAATAGAAGAATAAGTTTGATTTCAAAGAGATGTAATTTCTCCAATATTGTGATTAAACTGTCTGCCAGACTTGGGGCTGAGTTTTCAAACACGCATTGAACACGATGGCGGATCCATGGCTGATGTCCTAATGATCACTCACTGTCGCTTTAGTGGCTTCACCAAGCAACGTGCTACTCACACCAAAATGTAGGGTAGCAGTTTTCTGTAGAGAGAATCCCAAGTAGGTAACAATTTTTCATATGTTTACAATTAAGGAAAAGAAATTTTTTTTTGAGAGTATCATAAAACAGTAGAAAGAAAATATTAATAAAGGAAGTTTAGTTATTTCCTTAAAAGGAAGGCACTGCTCTACATTTTAATCCTTGAACTGAAGCAGTAAATTGGGAACAGCCTTACATGAACATGGAATTTGTAGGTGCTCTTGATAAACCACCTGAGAGTGGAGAGGTTTCATTGCCCAAGTGGAAAGAGGGGTCAGAGAGCTGGACTTAGACTTCAAGTCTATCCACCCATGTTTTCCTCCCCTCTTTCAGACATTCCTCTTGTAAACAACAAATCAGTGTCTAGTTCTCCTTTCCAAGTGAGTTATAGATCTTTGGGGGCGACAGCTTTATTTCTAGGTACAACTGACACAGGCATACCTCAGAGATATTTTGAGTTATATTCCAGACCACTACAATAAAGCAAATATTGCATAAAGTGAGTGATATGAATTTTTTGGTTTCCCATTGCATATAAATGTTATGTTTACTCTACACTGTAGTCTATTAAGTGTGTGATAGCATTACATCTAAAAAATGTACATACATTAAAAATGCTTTATTACCAAAAAATGTTAGTGATCATCTGACCCTTTAGCAAGTCATAATATTTTTGCTGGTAAAGGTAGAATCTTTTTGCTTGTCTTGATGTTGGTGGCTGCTGACTGATCAGGGTTGTGGTTGCTGAAGGTTGGGGTGGCTGTGGCAATTTCTTAAAATGAGACAACAATTAAGTTTGTCACATCAATTGACTCTTCCTTTCACGAAAGATTTCTCTATAGCATGCAATGCTGTTTGATAACATTTTTTACTCACAGTAGAACTTTCAAAATTGGAGTTAATCCTCTCAAACTCTGCCTCTGCTTTATCAGCTGAATTTATGTAATTTCCCAAATCCTTTGTTGTCATTTCAACAATGTTCACAGCATCTATGTCAGGAGTAGTTTTCATCTCAAGAAACTACTTTTTTTGCTTATCCATAAAAAATAACTTTTTGTCTGGGTGTGGTGGCTCACACTTGTAATCCTAGCACTTTGGGAGGCCAAGGAAGGTGGATTGCTTGAGGCCAGGAGCTAAGACCAGCCTGAGCAACAGCAGGACCCCATCTCCACAAAAAAATAGAAAAGTTAGCTGAGTGTCGTGGTTTGTGCTTAAAGTCCCAGCTGCTTGGAAGGCTGAGGCAGGAGGATCTCTTAAACTGAGGAGTTTGAGGTTGTGGTAAGCTATGATGATGCCACTGCATTCCAGCCTGGGTGATAGAGCAAGAACCTGTCTCAAAAACAACAACAACAACAACAAAAAACCAGCAACTCTTTATTTGTTCAAGTTTTATCATGAAATTGCAACAATTCAGTCACATCTTTGGGCTCCACTTAAGTTCTCATTCTCTTAATGTTTAGACCATACATGCAGTTACTTTTTCCACTTAGGTCTTGAACCCCTCAAAGCTCAAAGTCATCCATGAGGATTGGAATCAACTTCTTCCAAACTCATGTTAATATAGATATTTTTACCTCCTCCCATGAATCATGAATATTCTCAATGGCATCTAGAATGGTGAATCCTTTCCAGAAGGTTTTCAATTTCCTTTGCCCAGTTCCATTGGAGGAATCACTTTCTATGGCAGCTATAGCCTTACAAAATGTATTTCTTTTTAAAAAAATAGTAACATTTGAAAGTCAAAATTAGCCTTTGTACTATGGGCTGCAGAATCGATGTTGCGTTAGCAGGCATGAAAAGAACATTAATTTCCTTGTACATCTACTCTTGGGTGACCAGGTGCATTGTCAATGAGCAGTAATATTTTGAAAGGGATTTTTCCTTCTGAGCAGTAGTTCTCAACAGTACGTTTAACATATTCAGTAAACTGTGCTGTATACAGATGTGCTGTCATCCAGGGTGTGTTGTTCTACTTATAGAGCACAGGCAGAATAGATTTAGCATAATTCTTGAGGACCTTAGGGCTTTAGGAATGGTTAATGAGCACTGGCTTTAACTTAAAATCCACCAACTGCATTAGCCCCTCACAGGAGAGTCAGTCTGTCCTTTGAAGTTTTGAAGCCAGGCATTGAATTCTCCTCTCTAGCTATGAAAGTCCTAGATGGCATCTTCTTCCAGTAGAAGGCTGTTTCATCTACATCGGAAATCTATTGTTTAGTGTAGCCACTGTCATCAATGATCTTAGCTGGATGTGGATAACTTGCTGCACTTTCTCCATCAGCACTCGCTGCTTCACCTTGCACTTTTATGTTATGGAGATGGCTCCTTTCTTTAAACTTTATAAACCAACCTCTGCTGGCCTCCAACTTCTCTTCTGCAGCTTCCTCACATCTCTCAGCTTTCATAGAATTGAAAAGTTGGGACCTTGCTCTGCATGAGACTTTGGCTTAAGGAAATGTTGTGGCTGGTTTGATCTTCTATCCAGACTATTCTAACTTTCTCCACACCAACAATAAGGCTGTTTTACTTTTTTATCATTCATGTGTTCACTGGAGTAGCACTTTTGAGTTCCTTCAAGAACTTTTCCTTTGCATTCAAAACTTGGCTGTTTGGTACTAGTGGCCTAGATTTTGGTTCATCTGGACTTTTGATATGCCTCCCTCACTAAGCTTAATCATTTCTAGCTTTTCATTTAAAGTGAGAGATATGCGACTCTTTCTTTTGCTTGAACACCTACAGGCGATTTTAGGACTATTAATGGCCTAATTTCAATATTGTTGTGTCTTAGGGGATAGGGAGGATTGAGGAGAGGGAGAGAAATGGGGAAATAGCTGGTTGGTGGAGCTTTGGAACACACAATATTTATTAAGTTTGCCATCTTATATGGGTGTGGTTTGTGGCACTCCAAAACAATTAAAATAGTAACATCAAAGATCAAGTCTGGATGCAGTGGCTCACACCTGTAATCCCAGCACTTTGAAAAACTGAAGCAGGAGGATCACTTGAGGCCAGAATCTTGAGGTCAGCCTGGGCAACATAGCAAGACCCCATCTCTAAAACACACACACAAAATTAGCCGGGCATGGCGGCACACGCCTGTAGTCCCAGCTGCTTGGGAGGCTGAGGCAGGAGGATCACTTGAGCCCAGGAGTTTGAGGTTACAGTGAGCTATCATCATGCCACTGCACTCCAGCCTGGGCAATGAAGACCCTGTCTCTATAAAAACAAAAAACAAAAAACAAAAGCAAAGATCACTGATCATAGACCAACATAGCAGATATAATCATCATAAAACAGTTTGAAGTATTGTGAGAATTACCAAAATGTGATACAGAGACATGAAGTGAGCACATGTTATTAGAAAAATCGTGCAGCTAGACCTGCCGGACACAGGGTTGCTACAAACCTTCAATTTGTAAAAAACTCAATAAAGGAGGTATGCCTTTAGTAAGACTTGGAATTCAGCCTTATAAAGGCGTAAAAATAAGAAGAATTGACCACTGGTTTTGTTTCTCACTCCTTCTTCCTTCTTACCTCAATGTACCACCTACTAAAGTTCAAGGTCTCTAGGGTAAAACGGAAAACCTCAGAGTCAAAGTCAGTTTTAGAGTTCAGTGATCTACTGCTTTTGTCTTTGTTTCCTTTTGCCTCTGCACTTTCCTTAACATTTGTGCCAGCTTACTCAGTGATACATTTCAAAGATACTTTTAAAAAAGATTTCATTTAGTATTTTAGTGATTTTCCACTGGACAGGTAGTTCAAACCTGGCCTGCCATTCTGCTGGAAATAAAAGTCCCATCAATGTATGTGCTAGTGAAACAGAACAATATGTAAAATATATATTTATATTTAAGATATATTTATTTTATTTATATAATTTATATCATATAAAGATATAATTTATATAATTATATACAATTTATTTTATATATTTTATTTACTATATATTTATAGAAAGAATATATTTATATTCTATATTTATATAGAATATATTTAACATATTTATAGATTTATTATAAGGAATTGGTTCACGTGATTATGGAGGCTACAAAGTCCATCGAAAAGTAATCGAAAGCTAGTGGTATAGTTTCAGTCTGAGAGTCGCCAGGTTCAAGGCACAGGAAGAGCTGATGTTTCAGTCCAGGTCTTTTTATTTATTTATTTATTTCAGGATATTATGGGGGTACAGATATTTTGGTTACATCTTATGACTCTGCCTCACCCAACCATGATTTGAGGCGTGCCTTTTCCCCCCTACAACGCTCAGCACGTCCATTAGTTGTGAGTTTATCCACTGCCAAGTCCCCCAATCTCTGGGAAATATTACTACTGTGTGTACACCACAGTGTTGATCAGTCAGTGCCAACTTGATGGTGAATACATGTAGAGCCTATTCTTCCATTCTTGTGATGCCTCACTTTGGAGGATGGGCTCAGGTTCTATCCAGGAAAATATAAGAGGTGCTAGATCACTGTTGTTTCTTATAATTGAGTAATATTCCATTGTATACATATACACCAAATTTTATTAATCCACTCATGAATTGATGGGCACTTGGATTTTTTCCACATCCTTTCAGTAGTGAATTGTGCTACCATGCTCAGTCCAAGTCTTAAGGCCAGAAAAGACCAATGTCTCAGTTAAGCAGGAAGAGTTCTCTCTTACTCAGCCTTTTGTTCTATTGTCAACCTTGTCAACCGATTGGATGAGGCCCACCCACATTAGAGAGGGCGCTTTGCTTTACTCAGTCTACTGACTTAAATGTTAATCTCCTCTGAAGCACTCCTCAGACACACCCAGATAATGTTTGACCAAATATCTGTGCACCTCATGGCCCAGTCAAATTGACACATAAAATTAACCATCATAATGTATTATCCAGAAAAAGGCAGTTATCTCCCTAAGAGGAATTCAACTCCAGCTTTTGAAATTTTTTTCCTCTTTGCCAAATATATCATCCTATGTAGATCTGGTCATTTATTTATTCAACAAGTACCTCCTGAGAGCCTACTATGTGCCAGGAACTGCTTTGGATGCTGGGGATACTGTAAACAAAATAGACTCATTGTGTAAAAAAATCTGCTGGGTGTGTTGGTGCCCACCTGTAGTCCCAGCTACTCAGGAGGCTGAGGCAGGAGGAGCCCTTGAGCCCAGAAATTTGAGGCTGCAGTGAATTACGATCCCACTACTGCACTTTCGCCGGGGTGACAGAGTAAGACTCTGTCTCTAGAAAAAAAAAATAATAAAATAAAATACACACTGGCAGTATCCTAATTTTGTATATAATGGCTCCTGAAAATGTACATAAACTCAAATGTAAGAAAGTCTAAACATTAGGCTTATCTAGTTTAAGGGAAGGTTTATTTTCAAATAGCCAAAAAATATTATAAAACTTCTATTTACATTTTGCCTTTTAATGGAAGTTTCAGCAATATATTTCCGACATTTCAGGATATTTCTGAATTTGTTTTTATTTCTGCTTTTCTATAATTGAACACACAATTGATCATGTTAAGCCCATGAGTACCTGCTTGAGGCTAAAGATTTCTCACTTTAGACACGTATAATGATCTCTATCTCCGTCTCAGTTCTATTAGGTTTGTGATATTTACACTTCTTACTGTTACTGAAAGCTCAGCACTTGTCCCCGAGGCCACATTAGAAGAATGAGGACAAGTGGTTTGAAGAGAAGGAAAGAGGAGTTTATTAATTTGCTGGCAAATGAGGAGGATGGAGACTACTGTCTATTATATAATGTCATCATCCTCATCATAAGCAGAAGTACAGAGCTTTTAAAGGATGGGTTTATAGCTTAAGACAATTGCTGTTCTACTACAGTTGATGGTTCTAATTGTCCCATCTCCTCTGAAGACAAGCTGTGACCTCAGCCCAGGACCTCCCTCACCAGGTCAGGGCTGAGCCATCTCCTGTAGCACAAAGAACATAAGACATTCCCCTCCCAGTCCCCACTGCTGGCCTGAGGCAGGGATGCAGGTTTCAGTTCTCAAAAAGCAGTGGAGGAGGTTTTAAACAGATAGAAAATATTTTTGCCCCTTTTTCAGGCCATTTCCTCTGTTCCATATTCCCCACTGTCAATATTTTCGTTCTGTATCTATGGGAAGAGAGGGGACTATTCTATTACCGGAATATTCATATTTTTATTTTTCAGGTTTTCACTGATTATATGAGATAAAGACCCAATGTTCTACAACTTTACTGAACAAAGTAATAGCTTATCTTTGTACATTGCTTACTTAGTTATAAGCACTTTGCTAAGTGCTTTATGAGCATTTTAAAATTTAATCCTGGGATGAGAGTGCATCCCAGGACCATGTTATAGAATTGCATTCTGTTCAGTGAGTTATTAGAGAGAAAGGGAAGTTGATGTTGTTGAAAAGATCATCATGGCATAATGAATAGTACACAAAGGAGATGATTAGCATTTTTCAAATTTCAGCTTATTCAAATAGAACAGGAGTTATTCCAATGAATGAGTGATCCCTTGATTATACTTTCAAGTAATACAAAGTTTAAAAAAGGATGTTAAGCCAATAACTTCTAAGGTCTAATTGATTTGGAGCCAATATGTAGGACTCCATTGTCATGAGCCTGAGAGGTGTATGTTGAGGATCTCACTTTCCTACTGTTACTGGCCATGACCTTGGATAAACTGCTAGACTCTTTGAGCCTCAGTTTATTTGGCCGTAAAATGGGAGCAACGTAACCACCTCAAAAGATGTGGGGAAAAAAGTAATTTAAGATTTGTAAAGAACACATAGTTTGAAACCTGAAACATCATAGTTGTTCAAAAAATACTTGAGTCCTCATGTCTTGCATTTAGGTATATTGTGAGCATTCAGTGAACATTTACTGGAGGTGTTGAATTATGATATTCATAATCAAAACCAGGTATAATACTAAAATAAAAGTAGTTACTAAAGTTAGAAAGAGGGCTGAAACCTTTCAAACTTTAATCTTGAATCTTCTTTTCATGGTCAGGGATGCCCTGGAATGGCCAGTTATTTGACTGATTGCTTTGTTAGTTTCTTTCCTCGCCAGCTAAGTTAGAACACCACTGTTACACACACTGGCCCCCAGTAAACAAGGTTGTAGGTGAGAACCTGCACTTCTCTCTTCTGTGCAGGGAGGTTTCTGCTTCCGGGAATGCTGCGGAACCTGTCCTGGTGTGTTCTTCTTAGCTTAGTCTGAGCTGCGGGCAGCTTGCTGCCTCTTCTGATCTGCCTCCTCTCTGTCAGGTGCTGCTGTACCAGGGGAATGGGTTTGACGGGAGGAACACCTGTACATTTTCAACTTATAAAGTCCTGTGAAACACTTAGAAGTGGACGTTACCAGAGCTCACCAATATCTGGTTTTTCTCTCCTTTGTGGGTCCACAGATGACTACACTGCCCAGCTCCTGTGCCAGTGTTGCGGCAATGTGTACAGCACAGCTCTTGACCGCGGAAAGAACCGAGCGGCACATGAAGAGTCGGAAAACACCCTTTATTCTTCCACAGCAGGCTCAACACACCTAGTGTAACAGTTCTCTTCACGTCTTCCGATCTTCTGAGCCCCTCCTTCCTTGCTCTCCTCCTGCTTTTATACCCTTGGCAGGACTCAAAAAGCGTCCAATCAACTACAAGCTTTAACATTGAATCAGCATCAAGCTTTAACATCCAATCAGCAACAAGCTTTAACATCCAATCAAAAACAGTGGGATTCAAAAATTACCCAATCAGGATCACGCAAGCAGCGTGGCCATAATCTAGGTGGCAGCACGTGGGCCCAGCTGCATTCCAGCAGGCGGGGCCCCAGGTGGCTCTCTGCCTTGGGGCTCCGCCCCAGCAGCGTGCCCTCCAACTGGCCAAGCGGGGCGCTGGCCCGTGGAGATGTGGAGCGTAGGGGAGGCAGCAAGCAGCCTCGACCTGGCGCCGGACATTTTCCGTATCACCAGTAAGTGGGGAGAGGTGACTATTTTGGCCCGAAGGCTGTGGCTAGCGTAATATGTGCCACTTCAGAGCCCATGCATAGAACGTGCAGACATGAAATCTCCATGCTCTCTCCTCTTTTCTTTTTTTTCCTCTTGAGGAGAAAAGAGGTCAAAGCCACGCTCTTTTCAACCTTGTCTTGAGAAGTTAGAACCACCAGGTGACAGTCACCTAGTTTGCTGAGTTACCGCACTGACTACTGTCGCCCTGGAGAGCTGCCCAGACCCACTTGGGAAACCTGAGGAATAAACTACAGTGGCATCAAGGCACTGACTGGGGGATGTTTCTTACTGCCCCATAATCTAGTTTATTCTGACCCATAGAGCCTCTTTGGGAAGGTTTGAAATGTGATCAGGACTATCTCATACTACCAATGAAACACCTTGAGATTATGCCAAATCGTCTTGTCTTAAATGATGGAGGATCAAGACTCGAGATTAAAGTGAGGAGAGAAGCAATGAATCCAGAGATGCTGCAGCAGAATTACTGACTAAAATAATGCCTGATTACCTTTTCTGGATTTTGAATTAGCCTGTAACTTTCCTGCATTCCAGGATTCTCGAATAAATTCTGTTCTCTTTCCCTATCTCAAAGGAATCACTCTGAAGACCATAGTTTTGGAAATGCCTTAAAGATCACTTACAGCAGAAACCAGCTAAGTAAGTGCTTGTCTGCAGCCAAGTCTCTTTGCAAGCCAGAATGATAATCACAGGACTTCAAACTACCATTCTTCCTTCACTTGAAGTTAACAAATCTGGGTCAACACATAAGGATGGGGGTTTACCACGTCAACTCACTGTGCTTGGCTTGGGGGATACAAAGATGAATGAGGTATGCTCCTACCCTCCAGGAGCTCACAGTCTAGTGGGAGAGAACAATGCAGACATAACCAGCTACAAAACAAGTTAGCCTGCGGAAGTGCTTCAGTAGGGGTGCAAACAAAAAACATCAGGGTCCAGCGGAGAGAGAAATCCATTCTGATTGTGGGCGAGGGGTCTGCGAACACTGTATGTTTGAGTTTGTAGCTTGATGGTTTTCTGTGAGATATGAAAAACAATCAGTGTTGTATCTCTAGCTTTAGCATTTTTATTTCTATGCTGCAGAAACACTAGCTCAGGAGATGTGTAATTTAAGCATTTTCAAAGCCCATATAACTGGAGATCTGGCCTAATGGGAAAATAGTCATAACATTGTCACTAAATGTAAAAACTTGTTGATATATTTTGCTAAATTGCCCTTATTAATGATTCATCAATCTTTTTTGCTTCCTGCACTAGAAAAATCTTGCTACAGAATTTAACCCACACATATGCACATCCAGTTCTTGACCCTTAGCAGCCTTCCTAACTGGAGTGTATTTTCCAGATGTAGGGGTTGCCATGCAGATTTTGAAATTCAACGACAATGGACATGTATATAAGGGACAAGAGACTGAGAACAAATCTTCCACTGACATACGAAGATCAGTGTTTCTTAAACAGTGATCCCTAGAACACTAGTTTTGGAAATATTAATAAATGTAATATAAAAAAGGATTATATGTTATGTTTTTTGTTAGTGTGCTATCAATTCATTACCTTTCATCTCCAAATTTACCCTTTAGTACCAGCTCCACGATGAAGCCTTAAGCATTTCTCCTGTAGCAAACATGAAATTAAGTTTTATCAGTAGAGGGTGCTGGAGAAACATTGTAGGAGGAAGGAGATTCTCTTCCTGGTTCCAGCTGGTGCAACCACACCTTTTCCATTGACGTCTACCAAGTTTGTCCTTCCTTGGGGTACTCTTTCTTGGTCCCAGGGTATTTAAAAAAATTTTTTTTTAATTTCTATTTCTTTTTATTAGAGACTGGGGTCTTGCTATTTTGTCCAGATTGGTCTCAAACTCCTAGACTCAAAGGATCCTCTGGCTTCAGCCTCCTGAGTAGCTGGGACTATAGATGGGAACCCAGCTGCTAGGGTGTTCTATTTACACCTTTATAGTTACTCCCCTGTTATATTTAATATGTGTTTATATTAAACTTTCCCTATTTAAGTTATTTATAGCTCCTGTCCTCATTGGACTTTGATCTATAAGAATAGGCTACAATAAACATCCCCAGATATTTATTCTCAGGACCCCTTTATTCTCTTAAAATTATTAGAGACCCCAAAGAGCTTCTATTTGTGTAGGTTCTATCTATTGCTATTTACCATATTAGAAAGTAAAAGTCAGAAATTTTAAACACCTTTTAAAATTAATTCCTTAAAAATGATAAATTATGTGTTAAATAATATTAAAAAATCTATATTTTTCAACACAAAAAAGTATTAGTGAGAAGAGTAGTATTGTTTTACATTTCTGCAAGTATCTTTTATGTCTTGCTTAATAAAAGATGGCTAGATTCTCATACCTGCTTCTGCAATCTGTTGTGATAGGTTGGTTGTTTAGCTTGAAATTTGTGAAGAAAATCTAACTTCTCACAGCTATGTCGTTTCAAAGGGAGGAGTATTTAAATACACTTTTTAGATAATTGTGGAAATTCTTCTTTGATGCTGCACCCAAACTCAACAAGTGGTAGTTTTCACAAGGTTGGTTGCAATGTGGAAGCTAAAATTAAAATCTATTGATCTATCTTGTACTTTGAGTGTGTCTTTTGCCCATGCATGACTTTATAATGTCCTGCATTGGTCATTTGGGAAATACTGGTTCATTGAATTATGTGGATCTTCCAAATGTTGATACATTTTCTCATACAGTATCAACAAAACAAATTCATTCATATCACCACTGGTCTAATCAGAAAAAAAATCTTGAAGTATTGGAAGACGTCAAGCTCACAATGGCAGATGCAACTTTTCCAAAATTCTAATATTCACTTGAAAACTTGAAGTTTATCATCCGTAAGAAAATGTTTGCCAAATAATTAAGTTTGAATAACCATAATTTATCCATTCTTCATCCTTTCAAATAAGAATTTTTTTAAAAGGAAAAAGTGGCCAATTCAGCTTGCAGCTCAATTACAAGTGTTTTTCCTCATGACAATCCACAGTACTTTGGTATGCAGCAAAGGAACTTTCTGCCTATTTTATATTTCATCACAAAGAATATTAAGAAGTTGTGTACTCAAGGATGAGATTTTAAAAACTTAGTGCTTTTTTTTGTTCCATTAAGTATAAAGCAAAACTTGCATTTTTTTTTTTTTTTTAAACTATGGCTGTGTGGAGGTGAAGAATCTAATAGCTGCTGAGTACAGTTTGGTGTTAATACTGTCACTTGTGAGAAGGACCAGCAGTTTTACTCACCATTACTTCTCCACTATTAATGTAAACGTCAACTGGGTGGAAAAGGCAAACGATATCTCAATGTTATTATAAAAATAGTTTTGACTTCATGGGTACCCTGAAAGGGTCAGGGGATCTGGGGTGGGGCTGTCTGAGAATCCTATGACAACAAATGACTGCAGAACTTCAGCAGCTTAAACTACACAGACTTACTTCTTACTTGTACCACTTGTCCATTATGGAACGACTGCAGGTTTGTTCTGTGTCGTCTTCACTCCAGGACCCAGGCTGTGGAGCAGCTGCTGCTGGAATACTGATGACTGCCATGGCAGGGGGAGAGGCAAGAGGAGACTGAGCTGGCTCAGAAGGCTCTGCCTAGATGTGACTACACAGAGTGATACGTGTCACTTCTGCCCGTTTCACTCGACTCTATCAGCGTAGGAGTGTGTCTTCTTCCTTCATCAGGGAAACTGGCAGCATGGCAAACAGTTCTACAGCCTATCACAAGTAGTCATAAAAGATTAGAAGACACTGTATGAAAACACTCCTTTCCTGGAAATTCACAATAAGCAAAGGCATAATAAAGACGTGCAGAAATCCTGCAGTAAAGAAACACTGTGCATTTGGTTTAATGAGGGTGAGGTTACTGAGAGGAAGTTTAGAATTATGGCCTGGATGCTCACCAACCCCTCCCTTTTCACCCTTTGCTGGTCCTGGGCTGAGAAAATGCCAATCCTGACTAGTTCTCTCCCACATACTAAAGGACAGGTTAAAGAACACTGGGACCATTACTCGGGGACTATCCAATTAGGCTAAGTGACTGGTCAAATGAGGCTCATGCCAAGACACCCCTTATTATTATCCACTCCTATGCCAGTCCACGAGGACTCTGGATGGGGCCACTCGTGTACCCAAACACTGTGATCGAAACGACTAACAGGGTTTGCCAGCATCACAGTCTGGGGCACGCCACTGGTGGCAGTGAATCTGAGCAGGAGCTGAGAAGCAAACCTGTGTCAGAAGAGAGGGATGAGTCATTAGGTTCCGGGAGAACACAGTCCCAGGACACCGCAGTCGCCTGACCTGTTAGCAGTCACCACCTGTTGGTACATAGAAGGCATCACAATTGTCTTCAATTATTTGAGACTCTCTTTAGAGAACTCAACAGGAAATTGACCTATTTTTTTTTTGCTGTTGTTCTTTAGATTCCTCTGATCATGATAAATCTTGATTGTTGCCTAGAACCCAGTTAAATCTTACTTTCGCTCTAAATCTAAATGAACTTTTACCCCTGTGCTGGTCAATCTTTCTCATAGCTTTCTGAAAATTTTTTTTTTTTTTTTTTGCATAGCACTTATCAGACTTTGTAATTATCTCTGTATCTCTGTGACTATTTCCTGTATTTCTCTGCATCTAGACTAAAAGCTCCATAATGGCAGAAGTCATATCTATTTTGCTCATCACTGTGCCTCACTCAGTGCCTGGTGTGTGTTAAGTTATCAGTAAATATTCAGTGAATGAATAAATGAGCAAATGAATAGAAGCCTACCCAGGAAGTGAGAGTTCTCTTTTGTGGATTTCCATGGCATTTACTGTCTGTAGCATTTAAGTGACACTTAGTATTATTGACTATCATCCTAATAAGTGGGCAATAAATTGTTAGAAAACAAAACTTTGGCACTTGCAGGTGGTGGGGGAATATTTGATAACACAACCCAGTAAGTAACAATAAATTTGGTGCCCCCCCAAATGGTGGGAAACTTTTGAGAATAGTTGGGAAATTCTTCTCTTTCTACTAAACCCATTATTAATCCAGTCCTTGACTTCACAGTGGGGAGAAAGAGGCTGCTGCAGCAGGAAATTTTGCAGAGTATAATTGGAGAAATATAATTCTCTTTAAGTTCCACCATTGCACAGATTAATGGGATATCAACTTAGGGGCAATAATAGCTGTGGCTTAGAAATGTAGATGATGAAGCCTTTGAGCATTGGCAGGCAGAGAAACAGAGAACTCCCCTCAATTAGCCACTGAAACGTCGTGCAAGGTAGCCTGACATATCAGTAAACATGGGACTTGAAAGGAAAACAAACAGGTGGATCAAGACTGGGACATTTCTTTCCCTAAAGATTCAGTAGTTCTCTAATGAGGAGAACCGCAGTTAAAACTGAAATCACACTGCTATGATTTGAATGTGTCCCCCAAAAT